>JAKOGI010000122.1:475000-510000 GCA_029747015.1 Carnegiea gigantea | reverse complement strand
GAATGGATAGTAATGTCATTTGGTCTTAAAAATGCACCTCAAATATTTCAAAGAAGAATGAATAATGTTTTCAAGGATCTTAATCATTGTTGCCTATTTTACGTTGATGATATTCTTTCCTTTTCCAAAATCATATAAAAGCACAAAGATGATGTCTTAGCCATCACCCAAAGATGCATTGATCATGATATTATACTTAGTAAGAATAAGTGCATTTATGCTGAATAAGAGATCCAGTTTTTAGGTCTAGAGATAAAAGTTGGACAAATCATTTTATAAAAGCATATTCTTAATAAAATAGAAAAATATTCCTAAAAAGATTGAAGATAGAAGGCGGCTAGAAAGGTTTCTTGGATGCCCTACCTATGCTTCAGATTTCATTAATGATCTAGCTAAACTAAGAAAGTCATTACAGTAGAAACTCAAGAAAGAAGTAAGTTAGACATAGGCCCCTAGTAATTCAAAAATTGTTCAAAACTCCAAAAAGATGTGTAAAAATCATTCCATCCTTAATTTGCCTAATGAAGAAGATGATTTAATTCTTGAGACAAATGCTAGCAGTGAGCACTGCAGTGCGATACTGAAAATCAAAGAAGGAGAAAAACTCTGCAAAATGTTACAGTGGAAGTTTTAATAAGGCAGAATGCAACTATCCTATGAAGGAAAAATAAATCCTTGTAGTAGTAAGGGGAATTAAAAAGATCCTAATCTTTTTATCCTTAAAACCTTTTCTTATTCGAACTGATTGCAAAAGAATACTTGGTTTTATGAAAATATCGAATATGCAAGTGTAAGGGCGACTTCTGCATTGACAATTATGGCTTAACTAGCTTTTCTTCTCTGTTGAACATATACAGGGATGGAAGAGCTCTCTAGCAGATAGTTTGAGAACTCGACAATGGTAATCATTAGAGTAGAACTACTACTAGAAAAGGAGGAAATCTAATATAAAATGCCATTACTACTAGAACGAGTTTCTCCTTCTAGTAAAGTCCTTATAGATAATTTGGAATTCCATACAAAAAATAGACCATATTTTGATCTGCTATCTCTTGCCTACCTAGGAGCCCAAAGATTTAGCCGTCTAGAGTTATAAGTTAACTACCTATGGTGTCCCTATAATATCCAAGAAAAAATAAGTTCCCGTGATTAAGAAAAATGGTTCAATGAGTGGTATGCAACTTGCATCGACTATTATTATAATTGTTCCTATGATATTTGGGGTTCATGGTCTACTATAATATACTTTTTTGATAAATCTAAAGTTGGTGGTATTAATTTCCCAACAAATTCAATCTCTCCAAATGACCCCATCACTAAAGTATGGGAATGGGATAGTAGTTCACTTCATGGAACTCCCAGATCTACAGCACCCATTTTTTCTCAAGACTAACTAAATTTTAACGATACATGTTCAAAGAGATCCGTTGGATTCTTATGTCTCCTGATAGTCCAATAAAAATTCCATATAACAAATGCCTATATGTGGAGGTACATTGCGCACTAATCGAGTATGAAAATGAAAAATCCAAGCTAGCTCATTATCTTGTTCAGATAGTTAGTTTCAACGACCCCAATGATCGGCGACAAAAATGGTTTCCAGAATACTGAGAATTAGTTACTGATCCTGCTTTAGTGAGAGTCACCGATTTTTACAACATTTATCATCAAAGTTGGCCATTAATTGAACAAGGAAAAACGTTAATGCATAGCTGGAACACTACTTTCGCCTATCACAATGAATTTAGCGAATATATAAAGGTGGAGGGAGCGGCCTCAGAAGATGTATTTGATTATCTCTTTAATGTTGGAGCCGGAAAGTTCTTATCAGAAAAAGGAAAGAAATATCTGTTTGACTTATGTGAGAAATGGAACCTAGAGCATCTTCAATTTGATGGAGATTTTGATGATTATCCGAAAAATGATAGTATGGAAGATATGATTGGAGATAAAGGTATGCAAAATCTCAATAATGATAACTAGTCTTGTAGGTATTAAATGACTCTAAAAAGTGGTTGCTACATTATTACACTATTTTGACAAGTATCGATCAGTAAAATAAGGTATTTTACTGTAGTCATGTGAATGTAACTATAGCCATGTATAAAATGAGTGTATACTATAGCCATTAGGGCATCCTATAAACCCCCATCTTCTTTATAAAAGGAGAGGCAAAATGCTAAGAAGGGACACTGTCATTTGAGCATTCTTGAGTAAAAGAGAAGTTGGAGTTCTCCATTTCTCTATGAGCAAGCATCTATGATGATTTTAGTTGTTTAAGTCCCACCTCAAATCTTTCCATTATAATATTTACACTTTTAAGTTTTTGATAAAAGAAATTTCCCAGTGGAGAACGTTATTCAATGGAACCTTATATCGTAAGTATTATAATTTCTTGATTAACTTTCCACTATCTTTAAAAAGATTAAAAACTTGATTAGTGACTATAATCTGAGGTAGAAAACAAAACGGATCTGTCTTATGCCTGATATAAGGAAGGTGTGGTTGAGATTAATAATCTCTTTAAATTGGACGGTAGAGGAACGCCAGGGTCCAATGCCGACTAAGTTCAGGTAATGGCCGAAACTCTCTAAGTAAGATTTAATTATTTTGTTAAGCATGGTGGGCTTCTAATCACAAAAAATATAATATTTGTGATATAAGTAGTAGATCGCGATAGTTAGTACCATTAAAGTCATTATAAGAAATCCAAATATTAATATAAGCTTAGTTTTGTTAAAAACCCCAAAACTTTGAATATTTGCATTTTGAACCCCAAAAGCAAAAATTTCATAAAGTTTAGGGGCCTAAAAATAAATATTTGTGATCCAGAGATCAGTTAACCTAAAGTTTTATGCTCCAAAAAACATTTACATAATACTAAGTATTTTCATAAATATTTTTTTAAAAACACGTGATCAATAAATCATTTCACAAACCTCAAGGGACCGAAAAGCAAACCCCCTCTCCCCCCAACTACTACTGCAAGTACAAATTTCTATACATCTTGTATACAAAAGGAAAAATCATAATACCACATTGTAAACTTGAATTACCTACAGTTGTTTAAGAAGACATATTGTTAGGAATTAGAGTAAACTAATAACGGAAGCGTTACGATGAATGATGATAATCAAAAGTAAATAGCGATAATAAGAACAATAAAGAACACCAAGATTTACATGGAAACCTAATGCGCGGAAAAATCACGGACGGTGACGAGCACAAACAATCCACTATGAGCAAGAAGAGTGCAAATGATCACAATCACAATGAGTGATTTAATCAAGGTTACAGTCTCTCAAAGCACTCTCTCATAAATCTACAATAGTGGAAATAGAATACTCTATAAGTATTTCTTACTGGTGTGTTGAGAAGGTAGGAGGCGTGCCCTTTTTAAAGGGTTAAGATGAGCGAGAGAATCTAGCTAGAGATGCCCGTGGAGTAAGAAATTAGGCCACAAAACCCAACAATCTCCACCTTGGACCAACTTCAAACACCGACTCTCGGACACTGCCAAAGCATCCCACAGGGTGAAGCCCCGAAGGGCAGAGCCCCGAAGGGAAATCAGATGCTGTGAATACCAACTAAGTCCAAGCAATGTTCGAATTTAGGTATGGAGAGAGGCTTAGTAAGCATATCTGTAGGATTCTCCGAAGTATGAACCTTCTTCACAACAATCTCCCCTGCAGCAACTGTATATCTGACATAGTGATACTTAACACTTGTTTGCTGAGATGGGAAAGTCTGACTTGACATGATAACACAACACGAACCCGACCCAAAGTTATTGAGAGAAACACAAACCTTACCTGAACTGAACCGATTTCGGCCCGAAATCGACACGATTTGACTACTTAGTGTGAAAAATTGTTATTTTTCAGTTTTGAGCAAATCTAAATTATTTTCAAGGCTGACATGAAATTGACCCGTTTATTAAATTGGTCAACCCGACCTAACCCGTTTTTCAACTCTACTTATATGCTTAGTCTTGGAATGATAGACATTATTCTTGGTCAAGTGAATAGCACTCTGACTATCCGAGCACACCACAATAGTGCCCTGTGGAACTCTAAGCTCAGTAACTAGGCCCCTCAACCAGGTAGCTTCCTTCACTCCTTCGGTAGCAACAACATATTCAGCCTCTGTAGTAGAAAGAACTGCAATAGACTGAGTGATGCTTTCCATGCGATAGTACTTGCACACATAGTGAAGATATACCCTGAAATAGATCTTCTCTTGTCAAGATCACCAGTATAGTCAGAATTAACAAAACCTACAACATCCTATGTAGCAGCTTTGTTCCTGTCAAACACCAATCTTTTATCAATTGATCCCTTCACATACCTAAGGATCCACTTCACAACCTTCCAATGATTCCTATTAGGATTATGTATATAACACTTACCACACTTACTACATCTGACAAGTCAGGCCTAATGCACACTATAGCATACATCAAACCACCAACTGCACTAGAACAAGGAACATGAGACATCTTCTCAATGTTCTCTTTATATCATGGACAAAACTCAACAGACAATTTAAAGTGAGCCGCAAAAGGTGTAGAAACTGCCTTGCAGATAACCATACTAAATCTGTCAAGTACTCTCTTAAGATATCAACTCTGAGATAAGTACAATTTACTAGCCTTTCGATCCATCTGAATCTCTATGCTTAGTATCTTCTTTGCAGCACCCAAGTCCTTCATTTTAAACTCCATACTGAGTTAAGATTTCAACTTGCTAATCAACGACTTATGCTTGGAGGCTATCAACATGCCATCAACATATAACAGTAAGTAAACAAGAGAACCATGAGAATATTACCTGAAATATACACAATTATCGTACCGACTGCGTGTGTATCATTATCCAATCATAAAGGTATCAAATGTTCTATACCACTGCCTAAGAGCCTACTTAAGTCCATGCAAGGACTTCTTCAACTGGTATACACATTGTTGCTTCCCGGGAATAACAAAATCCTCAAGTTGCTTCATGTAATTCTCCTCCTCTAACTCCCCATGGAGGAACACAGTCTTTAAATCAAGTTGCTCTAGCTCCATATCAAATAGGGCAACAAAAGCAAGAAGCATTCTAATAGAGGTATGATGAATAACAGGAGAAAATACCTCATTGTAGTCAATACCTTCCTTTTAGTTGCATCCCTGAACAACCAGGCGTGCTTTCCACCTTGCTTCTTCAACCCCAAGTATGCCTTCCTTCCTTTTATAAATCCATTTGGCAGTTAAGGCTCTCCGGCCTTTAGGTAGCTCACATAGATCCAAAGTTTGATTCTTGTGCAGACTCTCTATTTCTTCTTGCATAGCTAGGACCCAATTAGATGAGCTCAGGTAGGAGATGGCTTCAGTGTAAGTTAAAGGCTCAACACCTTTAGGAATCTCCTTTGCAACAGTAAAAGCATAAGCTACACGTCCCTCACTATCAGTATAGCGAACGGGATTCCAGATCTCCCTCCTTGGACGATCACATGCTATGGAGTAATCATCTTCCTCCTGAGGTTGATTAATACTAGCACTGGGTTCAGTAGTCTGAACGTCCTTACTGGAATGATCAGCATCGCCACTTTGAGCTGCAATAGTCTTTGCATCTATCTCCATCGTCCTACTGGCAACCTCTCGATCACCTGTACCAGCAGAAGAAATAACAGATTCCTTCCAGAAGATAACATACATCTCTACTCTGCATAACTTTCTTGGAGTCAGGACACCGCATTCGATATCCCTTAGACTGAAATGCATAACCAATAAACATGCATTTAACAGCTCTTGGCGCTAACTTCCCATTATTCACATGGGCGAACACATGACATCCAAATATTCTTACCATAGAATAATCAATAGGATTACCTGACCAAACTTCTTCTAGAATCTAAAAGTCAATAGAAGTATGTGGAGATCAATTCACCAAATAACAAGTTGTTGAAACAGTTTCAGCCTAGAAAGCTTTGCGATCCCAAAACCCTGCATTAGAAAGTATACACAGAGCTTTCTCTAGTAGAGTCCAATTGATGCGTTTTGCAACTCCGTTCTGTTACCAACCAACGTCTTGTGCTTAGCTGTGCCATTGACAGCATAGAACTCAATGAACTCTGACTTACAGAACTCAAGACCGTTATCAGTCCTGAGCTTCTTGATCTTTCTCCTGGTTTGGTTCTCTACAAGAGCCTTGAACTTCTTGAATGTGAAAAATGTCTCATTTTTCTGTCTTAAGAAGTAAACCCAAATCTTTCGTGAGAAATCATCAACGAATGTTAGCATATAGCGCCTACCTCCAAATGAAGGAACCCTCAAAGGACCCTATAAATCCGAATTGATGTAATCAAGGATCCCATGCATACGGTGTTCAACTGTAGAGAAACTAACCCTCTTTTGTTTTTCAGACACACAATCATCATAGAACTCTAGCTTACCCATACCTACGCTATCCAGACAACCTTTCTTACTCAAAATGGTTATCCCTTTCTCACTCATATGGCCCAATCGCATGGGCCATAACTTTGCAGTATCAACATCTATACAGACTGCTACTGAACTAGTAACTGTTGTACCCTGCAGAAGATAGAGACTTCCCTACCTGAGTCCCTTCATCCGTACTATGGCACTCCTTATCACCTTGAGGACACCATTCTCAGCTGAGTATCTGCAACCATTAGCCTCAAGAGTACCCAAAGATATGAGATTATGAGTCACATCAGGAATATAATGAACCTTAGACAAGGTCCTAACTATACCATCATGGGTTTTGATCTGCATTGTACCTATTCATGCCACTCAGTGTCATTGCCCATAAGCACAATCCTAGTATCAAAGGGCTCATAAGTAGCAAACTAGTTCCTATGAGGACACATATGATGTGTACAACCAAAATCTACAACTCAATCATCATCCACCCCCTTCCAGAGGTAGTGGCAACTAACACATCCCCATCAGACTCAGACTCAGAAACACAATTAGCCGTAGCGGTTTCTTAGACTGATTCTTTTCTTCTTTCTCTTTCTTATTTTTCAATTTCCAGTAGTTAGCAACATTATGACCTAATTTACCACAGTTATTGCAGGTCTTAGCAGTATAAGGATTTCTAGACTTAGAATAGTTCTTTTTCTTGTTACGGTTCCCCTTTTTAGTTGTTCTACCCCTTGCTACTAATCCCTCAACAGAATCAGTATGTATGTCATGATCAAACTTCTCCTTAGACAATAGGTTTGACTTAACATCCTCAAACGATATAGTATGATCTCCTTAAAGTGTTTATATAAAGGGGTTAGAGACACAACCAATAAGATAGCCTTATCCTCATCCTCAATTTTAACATCTAAACTTTTGAACAAGAGTACCATATGCCATTCTAAAAGTGTATAGCCTTTCTTTCTATCGAATCTTGTTGGCAAGACTCTTTATCACGTAGAGTTCCTCCAGCTGAACCCAAAGACCCACTGTAGTTATCTTATCAAGCACCTTTTGCAAGACATGTGGTGCCAAGCATAACTGTATGGCAGAAAGTGCCTTCAGCTCCAGTTCATCCCATACGTCATCCGTCAAAGAATCATGCTTCTTCTTCTGCTGTTCTGTCCATTATTCGTCTATCATCGTATTGGATTTCATATCAGGTCCTGAGAGAACATTCCACAACTCATGCTGAATGAGAACTGCTCTTATCTGTACCTTCTAGAGATTAAAACGGATCTCTCCTTCAAACTTCTAAATATCAACCTTCATAATTGAAGATGTCCTAAACCAAAGCTCTGATACCACTTGATAGGAATCAGAGCAAACTAATAATGGAAGCGTTAGGATGAATAATGATAATCAAAAGTAAACAACGATAACAAGAACAATAAAGAATACCAAGATTTACGTAGAAACCCAATGTGAGAAAAAATCACGGACGGCAATGAGCACAAATAGTCCACTATAGGCAGGAGAAGTACAAATGATCACAATCACAATGAATGATTTGATCAAGATTACAATCTCTCAAAGCACTTTCTCGCAAATCTACAATAGTGGAAACAGAATACTCTATAAGTATTTCTTGCTAGTGTGTTGAGAAGGTAGGAGGCGTGCCCTTTTTAAAGGGTTAGGATGAGCGAGAGAATCCCATGTAAAACCCTAGCCGCCAGCGCCATAGCGCCGCCATTAACCATGGGCCGTGGGCTATGCCACAGGCTGCTCATGGTCCTCTGCATCTGGGCAAGATCGTCATCGATCTGGGGCCACGGACCGTGGCCTGACTTCCTCGACTGAAGATGCATGTGGAGTGAGGAATTGGGCCACAAAACCCAACACATATATCATTGCTTGCTTGTTTATTATATGATGCCAAAAAAGGCTCTTAAAGTACAAATTAACTTAGTTATGTTTGGATTCAGTCATTTGTATTTTTGAATGACGCCCACCCTAAAGAAAAGGCTTCAAGTCTAGTGTGGAGGCGTGTAGGAGGTTGCAACTGTGTAGAAGTTTGATTTTTGTTTCTTAACATCTTACAATTTTGTCACTTGTTAGTTGTAATGAAACATGCATGCAACAATCATTGTTAAATATTGAATAAGATGGTACAACTTATTTTCCTATCTTTCTGTTGGTTTTTTGAAAACTCCTTACTTTTAGATGGTACAATATTGAATAAGATGGTACTCTCCTTATTTTGAGTTTATGAATATTGATATTATCTTAATTTTAGATTGAATTTTACACGAGCTATCTTATTTGTATTTCTGGTTAACATTTTATCTCCTGTCTGATTTAATAAATTTTATCTTCAAAAAGCAAATACAATAATTAGAAAAAACGTAATATCAATGTCCATACATTGACTTATAAATAATTCAATTAAACGTCAACTCATTGATCAGTTTAACAAAACATAAAGCTCAACACAGTTCAAACTGGCATTTTGCGAGCTAATCTAACCTATCATCAATTCAAAGTTAACCTCTCCTGCAATCCATCGATACAGAATTTGCCAAAAATTAAAAACAAAAAGAAAAGGCACATATTTTTCCAGCTGGGTCAAGTTCCTTTCAACTTCGCCCTTCAGTTTGATTAGTAGAAAGGGGAAGCCACTAACTCAGGATTTTCATAAGTGAGCCAACCACTAATTTAATATCCAATTATTTATATCTCGGATTTTCTATACGCTCAATCTTTCGGGAAGACTCTATAGTAATTAACTTTTTTTTTTCCGACTACTATAATTAAATTTAATGTCGACCCTTAATTGTTGATAAACTAATCTCAACCCTGAATCATGCAATAAGTCACCTTCTGTAACTGGTAACCAATTACAGGCAGTTTTCCCACTATCTTTCTTCCTTTATTTATTTACTTTTTTAAAGGTGACATATGAAAGCGAACGGAAAATTAACCCGCTCCTTTCTGGCTTCCAAGTCCAACATCAAACGTACGGCTCCCAAATCAGATCAATAATGTATTGGGGCGGACGTAATTAGCTTTAGTGGCTGCTTTCTCATTAGCATTGATTAGTCGCTTTGCTGATTAAATATTCTGTTAATATAAGCTAAATTCTAAATTAATTATGTCACTAGGGCCCCAAAGATTTAGAATTGAATCTAGAGCATAATACAATGTCATGTTAAACCCAAAGCAAGCGGAGGCCCTCATGTCGGCGACGAAGAAATTTCTCGATGGAGAAGTATATGGGTGATGGCGTCAGGCGGCAATGGTGGATCTCCGGTGGGTACAATGTCAGGCGGTCATAACTAGTGCTAAGCGATTGGATCCTCGATTGAACCGGTTGGAATCAGAGGGTTGGAGCCAGAGAGGAGTGGGAAACTCAAAATTTTTTTATGGATAGAAGATACCGTGGAGAGAGAACATGAGAAGAAAAGGGAGGCGGTTAAGCTGCTTAGCAGGTTTTTATTTTTTTTAAAATCATTAGTAAGCTTAAAAGAAGCTATAGAAAAAAGTTATATCAGTAACTCAGTAGATGGCTATAAAGAACCCATCTTACACATTCTATAGGCACATAAGGAAAATGTCGCCTAAAACGAATCAAAGATTATAGGTGACTATCATCAAACTTTTAGACTTGTTCTATTTATATCAACAGCGAATATTAATCAATTGTTGTAATTAAAAAATCTTAATTACCATAGAATTTATGTATGTTTTGTCATTGTTAGCTTCTCCTTTTTCTCCATATTATCAGTTCTTATATTGCACAACCGAGTGTACAAAATGGTTTGTACATCCGGCCTCTTCCGCCGGGATATATTAAAGTTTTGCTTGCATTAATTATTATGAAGTGGAATGCTCTGATGGTTTAGTTTCTTTACTAGTTCCATGGGGATAGGGGTTTCATGCTTGTGGCAAGCATGATTTTTGGCCTTTTTTATATAGAATCTTTTAGTGGTTTTTAATTCATGTATTATTATATGGCTTTTCCCCCTTAAACTTTTACATTCAACCAAAGTGTTTTCTTTTCTTTTTTTTTTTTTTTTGGTTGATAGAACTTAACTCTTTCTTTTTCTTTTAGAAACTTTTTGGATTCTTCTTTTATATTCCTTTTTATATTATTGATTTGATTAATGCTTCACCAAAAATAGTTTATATCTGATTAACACCTATTTTTGTACGCTCATTTTCAACTCACTAAAAACACCATGTAACTCACTAACATTGCACCTATAGATTTAGATTCGGATCACTAATATATATTGTAAAACTAACAATATGTTATCACTAAATATATATACATATCACTACATGCATATCATAGCTCACCAAGATATTATACAGTAGATCTCTTAAAAAAGGCATACATATGTGGAAAAACCGTATCAATTATATCATAAGTCACCAAAAGATATATCATAGCACCTCACAAGACGAACATAAAGCATTTCTCACAAAATATATATCATAGCCTAGCAAAAAGCATGGTGCAGCTCACAAATAAAAACAATAATGCGTTTGTGCTCACTAATGTATGCAATAAGATACTATTATTATCATCATCATCATCATCATCATCATTATTGTAATTATTATTATCTATTATCTAATATTATTATTATTATCATTATCATTATCATTATTATTATTATTATTATTATTATTGCTCTTGTTATTATTATTATAATTCACTAAATATATATATAGCTCGCTAAATATATATCATAGCTTGCCAAAATAGTATATAGTAGCTCTCTCAAAAAAGACATATTACATGTGAATAAAACTTATCAAATATATCATAATTTAGGAAAAGATACATCGTAGCAACTCACAAGATAAGCATATAATATTGCTCACTAAATATGTATCATAGGTCACCCAAAGATGCAGTGCAGCTCACTAAAAAAAAAAAAAAAATATCCTAACTAATGATGTAAACAATAATGTGTATGTGATCCATAATGTATACAACAAAATATTATTATCATCATTATAATCATCATCACCATTATTGTTAGCATTAGTGTTGCTTTTATTGTTGTTATTGTTGTTGTTGTTGTTATTGTTCTTCTTCTTCTTCTTCTTCTTCTTCTTCTTCTTCTTCTTCTTCTTCTTCTTCTTCTTCTTCTTCTTCTTCTTCTTATTATTATTATTATTATTATTATTATTTGACTCACCAATGTATAGCGTAGCTCACTAAATATATTTAATAGCTCACTAATGGATACCACAGTTCACCAAAACATTGTACACTAGCTCTCTTACAAAGTGTTAGTTCATGTGAATAAAACTCATCAAATGTATCACAACTCACCAAAAGATATATCATAGCACCTCAGCGTAATTTACATTGATGATTATCGAACATTGGCATATTCATTTGCAAGACGAGCTTTTCGAAAAGTTCACTGCCAAGACCATTGAGTTGTTCTGCTATTAACTTTTGGGAGACAAATCACTGTTGAAATTTTTATATAACTTCCAAAACTTTTCATGCTAGAAAATATAACTCCAATCCTTAAAAACTTTCTTTCAAAAAATCTAAAATTGTGTATGTGATATTTTGCTCACTTGCACTACTCGAAGTGCTCTTTCATAAGTTATTAGAGCCATGTGACCAATTAAGCTAGCTAATTAACTGTAATTAATGCTTAAATCATCATCTGTTTGCCTTGGTCCGAATTATTCACACATTCTTCATTGACCGGAAGGAATTTCTTCAATAGCACCGCAACTAAACTATATCACTGATATAATTTTAGAATTAAAAGCAGAATTAGTTAAAATTATGGCTAAAATTAGGGAGCTTAAGAAGAAATTATCTGTAATTCACCTTTCCTTAGTTAACAAAGTTAGGGATACCAAAAAATCTACTTCAAGTATCAGCACTCCATTTCAGCATAAATATTCATTCCAAAACTCGAAAAAGAATAATCTATTTTCTTTGCATGATATAAAAATCCAACAAAAAGTAGGAGAAAAATCAGCTGAAAAACCGTCTGAAAGGCTAGAAAAAGAATAACAGGATAGAGTATAAGCAGTATACTCTTGAAGAACTACAGAATATGTTCGAGAAAGAAAAAATTCAGAAGAATTAAACAAGATCATAAGTGCAATTAGTGATAAGCATGACGTATTCTCTAATAACAATGAAGAGACAAAAAAATGCTGAAATAGAAGAAGAAATGTATCAGCAGATGAATTTGATTAAATTAGAAGATCTCGATGTGTTACCATTAGAAGAAGTCAGAAGAAAACTTGATAAAAATATGGTAGAACGACTGTTGAAGATGAGATCAATGAGACCAAAGAAGAACTCGACTTAGGGGAAATAGAGACCAATTTACTAAACAATGTTGTTTCAAAACCTGAAGAATTTGGTGAATCTAATAGAAGAAATACTCATTTTATAAGACGTATGCCTGTTCCAGCAGAATGTACAACCAATTTTTCATTTGGATTTATCCCAAGGAAAACTACAACCTTTGAATAAATTGGCCTACTCTAATTAACCAAATAGGATACATCTTAATCATAGATGGAGCTCGTAATATAGAAGAAATATTTGAGCATTGGAAAAGTGATGGAATCCTACCTAGCCAAGACCTTGACCATGCTGAATCAAAGCGAGAACATCCAAGAATAAGTCCCAAGTGAAGAAGATGGCTCATATTTTGCAAGAAGTTCAAACCACAACAAACGGGCTAAACAGCCAGAAAATGCCCGGTTTTGTGCACCTCATTTCTTAAGCTACGTTGTGGCTTAAGACTAATATTTTTGCATTTTTGGGATCCTCATGATGTTAACTTTCAGGTCCAAGCATTGATTCCAAATCATGCCCACAAGAGGATGAGAGATCAAGGCATTTTGTCAAACCGGTCAGATCAGGCTCCATTCTGCACGGTTTAATGTTTAAGCCTAATTACCCTACTTAAACATGCTATAACCTTGATTTCTTTGTTGGGGGGGTTTTTGTACACATCCCAAAGTTACCCCCCATGGCCTGAAAACTGAATCATACTCATTTTTGCTAAGCTTAAACCAAGTCCTAAAACCGTGTAAAAACAGGCTTCAACCCAGTTTACTGATTTCCTTACTTTTAGCCGGCTCTAGCACTTGTAAAGCTGATTGGCACACTTCCCTAGGCTTGGCACACGTCCCAAAGCATCCAATGATGGGCCGTAACCTTGGTAAGGTCAAGCAATCCGAAGCAAGCTGCAAATTATATGTCTCTTGCATACTATTGGCTAGACGAAAAGGGGTTGCCACTTTTCGGCTGTCCAATGAGAATTCAGCAAGCAATCTAGTTATATTAAGCTTAATCATGGGTAGATTGATGTATAATAAGCATTAGTATTACTTTACTTCATGATTTGAATGTATTAGATTAGTTTAAGCAAGCTTGTACTTAGTTAAGCTCAACCAGTTTGTATTAAGCTCCTAATACCTTTCCTAGCTAGTAAGGAAAGGTAGAGGAATGTGCTTGCGTATGTGCTTGCTAGCTTGGCCATTTTGATGGTTACATAAAAGATCCATACGGCCCTAGCAAGAACATAACTCATTTTGATATATGAAATCAATTTGAGAGCTCTTTGCTTTCTCCCTTCAAACCTTACTTGCTTATCCTTAATTAGGCCAATTAAGGTGGTGTTCAAGTCAAGTCTTAACCTTGATTGGGTGGCGATATCTGCATCTTAATCAAGATTAAGGGCCCTAAACTCAAGATTGGTGGTGTTTTTGTATCCATTCATTGAGTTTAGTCTATCCCATTATTGCTTGCTTCAACCGGATTCAAGGTGGATTAAGGTGTAATTATTAACCTAAGATTTGGGTTAGTAAGTCATCACTTTGAAACTCCTTCATATCCTCTCATTCTTACACCCCTCTTACTCTCATTTCCATTCATATCCACAGCCTAGACTACCCTAAAAGGCCTAGCATCAAACATAACTCGAAAGCTCTTCAAACCGTGCAAACTTGGGTTTTTGAAGCTGAATTCGGCAGCAAATTGGCACGGCCTGCCCGTGCTCATTAGCACGCCCGTGCCACATTCTGGTCGTGTCAAACCCTCAAATTCCTATTATGTTTTGATGCATGTTTGCTAGAATTCTTCCTTCGCCTAAGCTTTACATCATATTTGGTATCAGAGCAAAGGTTTCACCTTGGCCTAGCATACCCATCCACCTCCTCTCATCATTCACTCCCATCCTTCTCCACAAATCAGTTTTTCTCCTTAGTTCAAGAAACCTTATTTAAGCATGCCTTCAACCAGCATGTCTTTGGAAGAAGGTTTGAGGCATTGATGAAGCAAAATGAGTTCTTGGCTCGTAAAATCCGAGAAGACTCAGAAAGAAACCAAGAGGCTCAGCACAAAATGAATATCTCAGAAAGCAGTTGGGTTCGTTCATGAAGCAAAAGCAAAGAATGAATGAAGAAACTCTTCAAACTCTTTAATCAGAACTAGAGCATGTGAGCAAGTCCATAGCCATGAAGTTGATTCATCAAGTGAAGAGGAAATGCCTAGGATGGCTAGAGGAGAGCCACGATTTCAAGCAAGTGCTAATGATTTCAAAGTTGAAGTTCCTGAATTTGAAGGTAAGCTTGATCCTAAAGAGTTTATTGATTGGTTACATACTGTAGAAAGAGTCTTTGAGTACAAGGAAATACCTGATGATAGGAAGGTCAAGCTAGTGGCCTTGAGACTCAAAAAGTATGCATCTTTATGGTGGACCAACTTGAACGCTAAAAGGCTTAGAGAAAGAGAAGCAAGAATCCATACTTGGGAAAAGATGAAAACTAAGCTTAAGGCACGGTTTCTCCGACCTACTTATATCCAAGATTGTTATTCTCAGTTTCATAATCTCACTCAACGTAGTATGAATGTTGAAGAATATACACGTGAGTTTGAGAAACTGATGATTAAATGTGATATTCAAGAGCCAGAAGAGCAAACCATAGTTAGATACTTGGGAGGTCTTGATCCTAGGTATTCTAATGTGGTGGAATTGCAAGCATATGCTTCTTTTGATGATGTCTGTGTACTAGCTCACAAGGTGGAGCAGCAGAAGAAGGCAAAACAGCCCCAAAAGCCTCAAAATACAAGGCTTTTCATTCGGAACCAACCCTTTAACAAGGGGAGTTCCAATCCACCCCCTAAACCACGAATTCCCTTTCCCTCTAATCCACAAAGAACCCCGGCACCTCAAAAGGCTCTAGCAATACCATTCCGACCTAACCCTAACCCCATGAGCAACAGAAGATGCTTCAAATATCAAGGGCTTGGTCATATTGCCTCGAACTGTCCAAATAGAAAAGTCATTACCCTAGCTGAATGGACTGCTGTGAAAGAAGATTTTGAAGAGGAAGAGAACGAGGTTGAAAGCGAGCTAGAAACTGAAGAGACTCAAGAAGAAGTTGTAGAAGAAGCTGATGAAGGTGAGATGCTAGTTTTAAGAAGGGTCTTGAACGGCCAAAAGAGCACTAAGGATGAACAAAGAGAAAACATCTTTCATATTAGGTGCATGGTTCAAGGCAAAGTTTGTTCCCTGATTATTGATGGAGGGAGTTGTGCTGACGTAGTTTCTCTTAGCATGATTAAGAAACTCGGCTTGCAAGCTACGGCCCATCCCCATCCATACAATATACAATGGCTGAATCAAAGCAAAGGACTTCAAGTCAACTCACAATGCCTTATTTCTTTGTCCATTGGTAAGAGTTATCAAGATCAGCTTTGGCGCGATGCTATTCCCATGGATGCTTATCATATTTTGCTAGGCAGGCCATGGTTGTATGACAAGAAGGTAATACATGTTGGTTTCTTGAATACATACTCCTTGTCCAAGGGAGGTAAGAAGATTACCTTAAAGCCATTGTCACCATCCGAACTCTACAAAAGCAAACCCACAAAAGGCCATAAACATTCTGGTTGCTTGCTTACCTTTAGTGAAACTCTCTTAAATGCTTCTAATCATGAATTTAAAGCTTTTAAAGAGTGGATCTTAACCCTTCATAATGAACCAGAATCCCCTATGCCAACTCAACCCATTGCCAAGTCACTCATTCAACATTTCTGTCACTCGTTCCCAGAAGAGATACCCTCGGGGTTACCCCCCAAAAGGGACATCCAACATCACATTGACCTTATTCCAGGTTTTGTCCTTCCAAATAAACCAGCTTACAGAATGAATCCAAAGGAAACCATGGAGATTCAAAGGCAAGTAAAAGAGTTAATGTCCAAAGGGCCTGTACGTGAGTCCTTAAGCCCATGTGTCGTACCTGCCTTATTGGTTCCCAAGAAGGATGGCAGCCAACGAATGTGTGTGGATAATAGAGCCATAAACAAAATCATAATCAAGTATAGGTATCCTATACCTAGACTTAAGGATTTGTTAGATGAACTACATAGCTCTAAGGTATTTTTAAAGATTGATCTTTGAAGTGTCTACTACCAAATCAGGATAAGAGAAGGAGATGAATGGAAGACTGCATTCAAAACTAAGGGAGGATTATGTGAGTGGCTAGTTATGCCATTTGGTCTTTCAAATACTCCTAGTATATTCATGAGGCTAATGAATCAGGTATTCAAGCCTTACATTGGCAAGTTCGTGGTGGTCTACTTTGATGACATTCTAATCTATTCCAAGGACGAGCAAGCACACCAACATCATCACAACCAAATTATGCATGTCCTGGAATATGAGCAGCTGTATGGTAATCTTAAGAAGTGTACTTTCTTCACTCAGGAAGTTATATTCTTAGGTTACATTGTTTCTGAAGAAGGTACTAAGGTAGATGAAGGGAAGATAGAGGCTATTCGATCTTGGCCTCAACCAAAAGGTATACATGATGTTCGAAGCTTTCATGGCTTAGGTTTCTTTTATAGGAGGTTCATTAAAAATTTCAGTACCATCATGTCCCCTATGACTGAAGTGCTTAAGGGAGCATCATTCCAATGGAACCCTAAAGCACAATCTGCCTTTGAAGATGGGAAGAGAGACTAACTCAAGCACCAGTCCTAGCTTTGCCGTGCTTTGAGAAAGTCTTTGAAGTTGAGTGTGATGCATCAAGAGTAGGAATTGGTGGAGTGCTTACTCAGGAAGGCAAACCATTGACCTTCTTTAGTGAGAAACTATGTGATTCAAGGAGAAAATATTCCACCTATGACAAGGAATTCTATGCCATCATTCGGTGTCTAGAGCATTGGAACCATTATCTGGTGGCTAGTGAGTTTATACTACATTCTAATCATAAAGCATTAAAGTACATTCAAGGCCAACACAAGCTTCACTCACACCATGCTAAATGGGTGGAGTTCCTTTAGTCATTCCACTTCACCATCAAGCACAAGTCAGGAAAGTTAAACCAAGGTGCGGATGCATTATCAAGGAGACATCTCCTATTGTTTCAGTTAGATGCTCTTATTCTTGGTTTTGAGCATCTTAAGAGTTTGTATGTTGAAGATGAAGACCTTGGGAGCCTTTATTCTACATGACTTCCTGTTTGTTTCGTGCAGATCAAGCGAGGGCTCAGCTGACAGTGTTCGAGACCAGGGATGCCACCCCTGAACAAGTGGCGGCTGCTACCGAGCATAAGCGAGAGGAAGAGAGGCAGCTTCTTATCACCTAGTAGGCCAAAAAGGTATAGTATATGACCCTTACTCGCTTTCCCTCACTTGGTTTCTCCTTGGGACTGAGACTAACTCTTTCCTGCAGGTGCCCACCCTTGTACCCCGTGGGAAGAGGCAAGCTGTGAGTTTGCCGGTCCGCAAGAAGCAGAGGATCGAGGAGCAACCTAACAAAACGGGGTCTCCCCCCCCGTCAATGAGGGACGAGAGGACCGACCGGCCGGCTGTTCTCCTGCCGAAAAGCCGGTCGTCCGGGGAACGGACTTGTGCTCGGCCGGGACATGCCACTATCTCCAAAGCCACAGGAACTGTGACCACGGTCGCCGGCAGCACCTCCTCTTTACCTGCACGGCCCTGCTAACTTTATCAAGGCGGACCCCGACGTTAGACTTTCTTTGGTCCAGGATATAGTCAAATCCTGGGACTTGGCCGCCTCTGGGGCTTCGGATCCCCCAAAGGTGTCCGAGGAGGAGATGGCCATGGCTGAGGTCTTTGCTCGGGGGGGTGAAGGCCGTCGCAGAGCACCGGTGACTGGAGCGACTCATTTCCCGATACCAAAGTCGTTATGAGAAGCTCCAGGCAGACCTAGAGGGCCGTGAGAAGGAGATGTAGCGTCAGCTAGAGAAAGCCGCGACTGATGTGGTCCAAGCCAGGGAGCAGGGCTATTAGCAAGGCCGCTCGAACACCCTCGTCTACCTCCGCAAGGTCTTGCTAACTCTTGCAGGCGAATTCTCAGACGACCGGTATTAGGAGGCTTACCTGCGCTTTGTGGACGAACGTGAATAGGTTGCTGCGGAAGGCCGCGATCCGGAGGAGGTGGAGTTTATCCCCCCTCCATCTAAGGGTGACGCTGTTGAGGATGAGGCCACCAATCCTTTGGAAGCCGAGGCCGGTGCGTCTGAGGAGGAAGGTCGTGACGACGGTGGAGGGCCCGACATGTAGCCCCCTGCCCCTTTTATTCATGCTTGCTTTTGCTTCCTGTTTTGAACATGGTTGTAAAGGATTGTGTTGTTGCTTTATTCTTGAGGAAAGAATGCTTCCTTCGTTTTATCGTTCTGCCATACTTGTCCGTTGTGTAAGATCATGGACTTTATTTTTTCATTTTATGCCTTATACTTCACTCCTCTTTACTCTTATGATGGCGGCCTCTAAACGAAAGGACAAAAGCCGTGCTCAAGGACCCTTATCCTACAGATGGACTAAGAGTGTAGCGACTGGCCATAAGGCCGTGCTCAAAGACCCTTAGCCCCCAGAGGGGGCTAAGAGTGTAGCGACCGGCCGTAAGGCTATACTCAAGGACCCTTAGCCCTCAGAGGGGCTATGAGTGCAGCGACCAGCCGTAAAGCCATACTCAAGGACGCTTAGCCCACAGAGGGGCTAAGAGTGTAGCGACCGGCCATAAGGCCGTGCTCAAGGACCCTTAGCCCTTAGAGGGGCTAAGAGTGTAGCGACCAACCGTAAGGCCATGCTCAGGGACCCTTAGCCCGCGGAGGGGCTAAGAGTGTAGCGACCGGCCATAAGGCCGTGCTCAAGGACCCTTAGCCCCCACAGGGGCTAAGAGTGTAGTGACCGACTTTAAGGCCGTGCTCAAGGACCCTTAGCCCACAGAGGGGCTAAGGGTGTAGTGACCGGCCCTAAGGCCGTGCTCAATACTAGAACATAAGGTAGAGAAATGTACAAACGGTGATTGCCTTGGTCTTGATATTCACCTCAAAGAGTGCACTAGGTACATGTGAGAAAAATGAAAAAAGTAACATAGGCTTAAATATGATATTTCCTCAGGTTGCTGCTATGCCAGGCCCAAGGGATGGGGGTGCCTTGGGGGGTCTCTAGCTGGTACGTGCCAGGGCGGATCTATGCAGTGACTTTGTAAGGGCCCTCCCAATTGGCAGTTAACTTCCCATGCTCACCTGCTCAAGCAATAGCTTCTGTGCGTCGAAGCACGAGATCGCCGACTTGAATAGGCTGAAGCCTTACTGTGCGATTGTGTAACCGTGCGATGCAGAGTTTGTAAAGGGCTTCGCAGAGGAGAGCATCACCGCGAATAGAGGGAAGGAGATCAAGAGCTTCTCGGAGTGTCGCATTATTTAGCATCTCCTGGAAGGTTGTCAACCGATATGTGTGGAGGGCTACTTCGACGGGTAAGACAGCCTCAGAGCTATAGGTGAGCATAAATGGGATTTCTCCTGTAGCCGTCTTCTCCGTAGTGCAGAGATTTCATAGGACGCCATGCAGCTCGTCTGCTCATTTGCCCTTTGCGTGGTCAAGCTTTTTCTATAAACCATGCAGGATGGACTTATTGGCCGCCTCGGCCTGGCCATTAGTTTGGGGATGCGCCACGACCGTGAAGCGGGCTTGGCAGCCCAAGTTGTGGAGGTAGTCTGTGAGCTTGTTAGTGTCAAGCTGTCGGCTATTGTCGAAGATTATGGCGTGAGGGATGCCGAACCGAGTAATTATGTTGCGTCATATGAATTTACGCACCTCGACGGCGGTTATAGATGCGACAGCCTCGGCTTCGACGCATTTGGTGAAGTAGTCCACCACCACAAAACGGTACTTACATTGACCTGTGGCTTTGGGAAAAGGGTCGAGGATGTCCGTCCCCTATGTGGCAAACAGGAAGGGACTGACTATCAATGTCATGGTGGTAGAAGGGGCCCGTTGAACGGGCGCGAACTTCTGACACTTGTCGCACGTCCGCACCAGAGTTATTGCGTCCTCCCGCATGCTAGGCCAATAGTAACCAGTCCATATGGCCGTAACGGCTAGTGCACGGCCTCCCGCATGCGAGCTATAAATGCCTTGATGTAATTCTTCCAATATTCACTTTCCGTCCGCCGGGGTCACGCATCATGGAAGAGACCGGGCAAAAGATCACTTATAAAGAATCTCCTCATATAAGATGAACCAATTAGACCTCTTTTTTACTTTCGCAGCCTCTTTGGCATCTGCGGGCAACGTTCCATCAGAGAGATACACGCGAATGGTCTCCATCCATGTCGGGCTTCTGTCTAGCCATAGCACCTCGTGCAAGTCGATGCTTCTCTTCGTTAAAGTCTCCCATTGGATGTTCTTAGGCTTCCCGTCATCAGAAGAGCTTACTAGCTTGGACAGAGCGTCCGCCTGACGATTCTCCGAGCGCAGAATGTGCGTGATAGAGAAGTGTTTTAGTAGTCCAGTGGCCTCGCGGACTCGCCCAACGTACGCGGCCATGATCTCGCCCTTCACCTCATATGTTCCCTTACGTTGGCTGACAACGAGTTAGGAATCAGAGAAAGCTTGGATGTGGTCAGCACCCACAGTGTAGCAGAGCTCTAGCCCTGTAACGAGGGCTTCGTACTCGGCCTCATTGTTAGATGCTTTGAACATGAACTTGAGGGCGTGCTCATACCGTGTGCCAGTGGGACTCTCAATGATAAGGCCGACTCCACTGCCGTCTTTTGTGGACGAGCCGTCGACATACAAATGCTAGGGCCGCTGCTGGGATTCTTTTTCGGCTGGGGCTGTGCTTTCGGCTAGAAAATCTGCTAATGCCTAGGCCTTGATGGCCCTCCGTGGTCTGAAGGCCAAATTGTAACGAGAAAGCTCGACAGCCCACTTTACTAGGCACCCCGAGGCGTCTAATTTCTGCAGGACGTTCCGCAGGGGCTGGTCAGTTAAGATAGGATCTTATGGGATTCAAAGTAAGGCCTAAGCTTCCGACTGGCCATTACCAAGGCATACGCAAATTTCTCAATGAGGGCATAGTTCATTTCTGCTTCTGCCAAGGCGTGACTTACATAATATACCGGTATCTATTCCTTCGCGCGCTCAGCCACAAGGACGATATTGACCGCATGCTCTGACACAGCTAGGTACAACACCAAGACCTCCCCTTCAGAAGGACTGGCGATCTTGGGCAACTGAGCCAAGTACGTTTTTAGAGCGCGAAAAGCCTCATCCGCCTGCTCATCCCAATTGAAATTGCTCCGCTAGCGCAGGACACGGAAGAAGGGCTGACACTTGTCCGCGAAACGGGGCATGAACTGTCCAAGTGCCGCTATGCAACCCGTTAGGTGCTGCACCTCCCGCACGTTCCGAGGCGGTTTTATATCTAGGACGGCCTAAATCTTGTCTGGATTTGCTTCTATGTAGCTATGGCCAATTATGAAACCGAGGAATTTTTCGGACCGAACCTCGAAAACATACTTCTTCGAGTTGAGCTTCATATTGAATGCCCGAAGTATCTTAAACGTCTTCTGCAGATCGCGGCTGTGATCCTCTTCGACTTTACTCTTCACTATCATGTCATCCACATATACTTCCATGGTTTGTCCGATGAGAGGCTCAAATAGTTTATTAACCAGGCGCTGGTACGTTGCACCTGCGTTCTTAAGGACAAAGGGCATTACCTTGTAACAGTGGAGGCTGCGATCCGTAATAAATGTTGTCTTCTCTTGATCTTCAAGGCAGACGGGTATCTGGTGATATCCCGAGAACGCGTCCATGAAGCTTAGTAAGGCGTGGCCAGCCGTGGCATCTGCCAGCTTGTCGATCTTAGGCACGGGGTAGCTATCTTTAGGGAAGGCCTTGTTAAGGTTTGTGAAATCCACGCACATCCTCCAAGTCCCATTTGGCTTCTTGACCAGCACCACGTTCGAGATCCACTCGGCGTAATGACATTCTCGAACAAAGCTGGCCTCCAGCAGTTTCTGAACCTCGGTGTTGGCCGCGGCTGCCCGTTCGGGGCCCATGTGGCGCTTCTCTTGATCGACCGGTTTATGCCGAGGGTCGGCATTCAAACGGTATTCCATCATAATTGGGGCGATGCCTGGCATTTCCGCAGGTCCGAAGGCGAAAACATCTTTATATGCTCGCACGAGGGAAGCTAGTGATTGCTGGCCATCGGCCGCGATGTCGCGACCGAGCTGCACCGTTCGATCCGGCCGTTCTTCCTCAAGCGGGAGGTGTTCTACTGCATTTGCAACTTCTGGTCGCAGCCGGGGAGGCTCCGAAGAGGCGAGGGTGTGGATCACCAGAGCTTCTGGGACCAGAGCGAGCAACCCCGCCTTTGCCCGCTTCTCCGTAGGGGGCAGTCCTGGGGTTTCACGCTCTCTGGTCCGTTCGAGGAGGGGTTTTATGCTGACCAGGTAGCATTCCCGGGCCGTTTTCTAGTCTCCACGGAGCTCTCTGACGCCTCCGTCATCTGCTTCGAATTGAAGCTGAAGGAGGTATGGGCCACAACGGCCCTCACTCGGTGGAGGGTTGGCCGTCCAATGATTACATTGTAGGTCGTGAGTACGTCAACTGTCAGAAAATCAACCTCGAGGCTTTTAAACTTGGCCTTGTCGCCAAAACGTACCAAGAGGCGAATTGTCCCCGAGGGATGGACCTCCTGCCCTCCGAAGCCTAAGATTGGATTTGCCATGGGGACGATGTCACGCCCTAGGTGCATGAGCTTCTTCAAGCAATCCTAGGTTATGATATCTACGGAACTGCCCGTGTCGACCAAGATTCGCCGCACGATTGCACTAGCGATCTTCATCTCGACCACTAGAGGGTCGTTATGAGGGGAAGCGAATCGCGGGGCATCCTTCCCCTCGAACACCATGGTGGGCGCCGTGATGCATGATCCCTGTTCCTCGGTCAGGACTTACCGCGCAGTCCTAAGTTGAGCTTTCCACGCCGCCCGAGTTATGTCCTCCGCACAGCCGCCCGCTATGGTGGCCACAACCTCCGTGGAATACTCCTCATCCCTCGGTGGCGGAGGAGCATGTTCTTATTTTTGCCAAAGGAACCGTGGCCTCCTTTTCAAAAACCAATCAATTTGTCCCTTGTTTGCTAACTCATGAAGGGCTTTTTCCAATTCTCAACATTCAGTTATGGTGTGCCCGCTCTGCTCATGGAATTCACAATACGTCCGTGCGTTCTGAGGTCTGAGGGGTGCCGTCATAAGGGGCGGCCGATGCAGCATCGAATGTCCTCGGACTTCTATGAGGATGCTTCGTGCATCTGTTGTGAACCGCGAGTCGGGCGCATCGAGCTGTGGTCTCCTGTCTCGGGGGGAGGATTCCTTTCGGCACGACTAAATCTCCGATCCCCTTGATTCTTCGTTTTCTTCGGGGTGTCCGCACTGTCTGCGCAAATCTCTATAGCATGGATGAAATATGCGGCCTTTCTTAAGGCCTCCGCCAACGTTATCTCCTTCTGCTCTACTAGGGAGAACTTGAAGCGGCCACTCTTAAGGCTGTTCAAGAAAGAGGTGCATGCTACCCCATCTTCCAAGTCAGGGATTAGCACCGCCTCTTGATGGAAGCGTTTGACGAACTTGGCGAGGGACTCCTATGGCCCCTGCTTAATCTTCGAGAGGTGGATGCTGGACCGCCTTTCCTTGCGGCTAGCGATGACCTGACTGACGAACTTCTCGGCTAGGTCTTGGAAGCAGGTTACGCTCCCCGGGATAAAAACGCTAAACCAAGACTGCGTCACTCCTTTCAAGGTGACGGGGAAGTAGCGACAGTAGGATGCATCATCCACATCTTGCACGTACATCTGGGCCTTATAAATGCCCAGTGCTCTTCTGGGTCTGTGGTCCCATCGCAGAGATCCACAGTCGGCATTTTGACTTTTCCATAGCGCGGGGCATTGATGACCTCGGCGCTAAACGGGATCGAGAAGGGAAGCAGTTGGCTGAGCAGTAGCCCCTGACACCTTGATGGGGATGTCCAGGGGTCGTTCGACCTCGACCACTGAAGGGCTTCTCTCCCTGTCGTACCGCGGTACCGCGGGGGGTGAGCGGTCAGTCCAGGGCATCTTCCACCCGCGCGTCCTTCTGGGAGGCGGGCTTTGTGCACGATCACGGCGGGCGTAATGCTCCGGGCTGAGGCGGCACCTACTTGAGTACTCCCCCCTTGGCCTTGAAGTCTGCTTCTGCTCCTTAAGTCAAGCAGCTTATCAGGAGTGCGTTACGTAGGGGGTAGAAGTGGTTGCCGAGACTGCTGCTCTCCCCCGTGCGGATCGAGCGCCGCACTCCACCGCTGCTTGCCCCCCTGCCGCCCGGGAAGAGGCCGCTTGCTTATGTCTGAGCGCGTCCCCCCCGGCCACACTCCACAGGGCGATGGGACGGCGTCCCTTCCGGTCGATAGGAGGGTTCCTTGCCATGGACCAGCCTGGTCGAGCCTGCTACCTCCATGGCCTTCTTGACTTGTTCGGTTACTTGACACGTGATGGCGTCGGCCACAGTGGACATGAGGCTCTTCGGTGCGTCCACCGTAACGTATGCATCATGCGCTGGGGATGATGTCCGGGGCACTCAAGGGCTCGCCTGGGAGTTTTCGGAAGCGTCTTCAACCATGGACGGAGCGGAGGTGTCTATGGCCGGGGCCTTATCCTTACAGGTCCGTGCTCATGTTGCTTTGCTTACCACCATCGCTACCATCACCTCCCCGCAGACAGCGCCAATCTGATTCGAGAGAAAGCCTTCGAGGTATAGTTGAGGACGTGGATCAGAGGGACGGGTTTATCTGACGGCTGGAGGTCAACACTTCGTCGTCCTTGGAGTAGTGGGACCCAACCTGCAAAAAGGGCAATCCCCGGGTTGTGGACCGGGGGACGCCTCTTCGACGGTCAAGTAAATATGGTGTTCAAGTCAATAGGACAAAAAGGGTGTAATGTTAGTTCAGAGTAGACAATTACTAACCCTTTTCCCGAGGAAAGCAAGACATTATTTATAGCCTCCTCGGAAAAGGGTGGAATAGTAATTTTACCTGCAATGTCCATATGGGCCACCGATCTTTACGCATTTGGTTCCCGAGGAGGCCCCTAGGGTTGCGCTCTGGGCCCTTGAGTAGCCAGGGGCCCAAGGGTAATCTGATAGAACGCCTCTTGGGCGCAATGCCCTTGTAAGGGCCTGGTTTGTGATCTGGGAGAAACTAAGCCTTTTTGGGAATAATCAGATTATTCCCAAATCACATATTATCCTATAGGAAGTAGGTAGTTTGTTTAGCTCCTATAGACAAACAGAATCCTTTGAAATCAATGACCAAATCACCAAAAAAAAAAAAAAAAAAGTCCAATACAACCACTTGTTACAACAAAGAAATCCCTAGTTCCCTTTTTTTCTTTCGTATATAGTTTTCATTTATAGCAATACCCCAACTGCTCGAAATTCACATCGCATACCAATTTCTATCTTGTTTCCACCGTAGATATTACATCAATTCAATAAGATTCACCTAATATCAATAGGCTATGTACCGCTCACTCTCTATCAGACTCAACCATAAGGTCTATAATATCCTTGCTAACTAGAGGATGATGAAAGGGCTAAAGCCATTGTCTAAGAGGCTACACATCACGTCTGAGGGCAATAGATCTCACAAAAGGGACAAAAGCCATCTCAAACAATAAGTGTAATAGGAATCATCACATAATAAAGAACTCGCAGCCTTTGGCATCAAAGAAAGGACTAAATTCAGTCCCAAGATATGCAGCATTTAATGTTTGTTAGTAGCACAACATCAAACCTAACCAACATTTAAAACCTCAAATTTAATACTAATAAAAATGTTAAAAAATAGAGGATTACAAAAAAAGTATACGTTCTCTTCATACATTGATCTTCACTCTTGACATGAATGACAACCCTTGGCAAGCTTTGTTTTGATATAATGGATTTTAAGCTACACAGTTAATCATGACAAGCATTGTTTGGATACATCTTATTTAGCTGCCCCCTCCCTAAAGAAATAATAATCCTATTCTCTCTCTGTCTAGCAAGAACTGATATGGGATGACCACAAACAGAATTAGAACTATAACAACAAAGAATTGAGTTAGAGAAATGAGGGAGAGAGAGAAACATCAGGAATTTTCAGTGTTCATGAGCAATCTACTGGAATAAGAGGGATTTTCCAAAGAGCGGGCAAAGCTGGTGATTCTTACATACCCCAAGAAGGTCACGTTTAAAAAAAACTAGATATAGCTTTGTTCGGGTTTAGAGGAAAAATGATGCTATCAATAGCACTCTCATGCTTAACAATGCTATTGTCAGAGGGACAAGATTACATGTACACCTCGCTCGACCTAAAAGAAGCAATCCACAGAGGCAATCCTTTGGTTTTTAGGGAAGAAGACACACTAGAGTACCCAACAGTAGAAAAGAGTGGAGGAGAAAGGAAGACAATCAAGAGAATGACAATAAGGTTGTTACAATCCAATTTAGTAAGGAAAGCCAATCTTAAGAAAAGTCTAGAGGGAAAAATCAATGAAGAGTTCAATAAAAGGCTAAATAGAAGCCTTGTATACACAATAGATGAACCAAAGAAACCTTACAAGTTCAGCCTTGGCTATAATCGATGGCTTTGGTTAATGTTCTAAGATTTATGCTTTGAGTAGCTTTAAGTTCATATTAACATTCCCTACGATGGAGCTGAAGGAGGAATCACTGATGAATCATGAAGAATTGGAGACTTGGTCCTACGACATCAAGAAATGAACCAAAGATGACTTTTGCGATACTAGAAAAGTGTGGTCAAATGTATACGACGTTCCTACTCACGAATGGTGTTGGGATAATTTCAAGAGAACAACTCATATTTGGGGGAGATTCATTTGCTTAGGAAAATCCATATCCCGCCTGAGTCTTTTGAAGTCATGAGAGTCTTGATTGCAACCGACGTCTTCCAAATGATTGAGGAACAAATCGTTTTCACTCTGGGTGATGAAGATTACAAAATTATGATCAAAGACGTTGCGCCTGCATGCCAAGTAGTTCATTAGAATTGTCCAAGATCACATCATTCAAACATGGAGGATAAGGATTCAAATGGCGATGTCCCAGGATTTGAGGACTTGGATGATGATGGGGCCTCAAGAAATGACATGGCTCAAGGTCATTTGAGGTTGGAAGGCCATGTTAATTAAGAGCTGGATAGAGAAATAGTCAAAGAAATCCCAATTATTCAAATTAATTCAAATTTTGAAAAAGGATATGAACAACCAAGCGACAGTAAAAAAAGTTAGCATTTTTCAATATCACGGACCAAGACTTTGTGTTTTAGCCAAAATGGTTATTCAGAAGAAGTACTTAAATTATCATAGCATTTAAACACATTGGGAAATGCCTTACCACATTAGCAGCTAGAAAGTGAAGAGCTACCCCCTTCAAGTTTTGAGAAAGATGGAATTATTCATAATAATGACTTAGAACAGAAAGCAACTCCCAATGCCTTAGGAACAGAAGAAGTTCAATTAGAAGAAGGGGAATTTTGAGTACTATAAACTGTGGGAGATGCACAACCAGGGTTTGGGCTTGAACATGCTAACTAAACACTTCCTCAATCACAGCCTATACCTAAGAAAGTTCACAAAAAACAAGCCCCCAGTGGAGTAGATCATTCCAAGCAGAAAACTATGGACCACTTAATAGGTCAAACATCCGAAAGCTTGATACAGCTAGCTAAAGAATCCTTGCAAATGGGGAAGCTCCTGGACTAAATGTCATAGTGAATGAGAAAGTAGCAAAATAAGGGATAATGAAGCCATTGAAGAAAGACATTGAAGAAAAACAAGAAAGGGGGAATAAAGTACCAAAGGTCCCACCAAATTGTGATCACCACATGAAAATAGCAGACCAGAAGGAATGAGATATTTGGAGATGATATGGACACCAAACATCAGAGCATGTGCGTATAAAGATAATAGAAGGTTTAGGAGGCTTAGCCATGACAGAATGTAAGACGAATGCAAGTTTGGAATCAGATTAGGTCAGTAAAATCAAAAGTTGAAACCTGGCCATACCGTGTGAATTGCGCAGCTATAATGAACTTCGTATCAATCCTCCAGTACTTCAAATTTCGACTTTTTAGGATTGATAGTTAAGACATGACGATCGCTTGGGAGCTGAATTTGAGAGCCACTGAGTGGCAGCGATGGTATGACTGGGATGGTGCGGCTCTGAAGATCTAACCCACCTCCCTACCTACCTACCCTGTTATGGCCACCACTACTGGCGCAGTTCAAGCCACCGTTATCATCGGCATTAGTTTCAAAGCTAGCACTTTATTGTTGGCATGGAAGCATTTTTTCTGGTGAAGGCTAGTTCCTATTGTTGTAGTTAAAGCCCAAATTTTATGGAGAACAAGATGAAGTCACAGAAAGATGGGCCACCTTTAAGTTGGGCATAGGCAAGTGAATTATTTATTTGTGGGTATTATTAATTCTTAAAGCTCTTTTCAACTTTCAAGTGCCTCTCATATGAAGAACCGTGAAAAGGCATCTATTCGAAGAGTCAAGTGCAGTTGAGCCTTAGGCCCTATTCTTTTTGTAGTTTAATGAACCCAACTCACTCCTTCTCACACCCATCTACTCCTTCCCCCCTTCCCACTCTTTCTCACACTTAAACAAAAATACTGCTCATTCTCACTCTCATCCACTCCTTCCCCCCCTTTCCCACACTCCTTCATTCAACTCCCTAACTTCATTCAACTCCTTTCAACTCTTGCTCACTCTCATCCACTCCTTCCCTCCCTTTCCCATACTTAAAAAAACAATACCACTCTTACCAACTCTCACCCACTCCTTCCCCCCTTTTCCCACACTCACCCATCCCACACCCATCGTTTCCCACTGAAAAGAATAGGGCCTTAGTTCGGTCCCCTGGTGATTTCATTGGGGCCATGTGTTACTCATTTGGGTGTTGAGTTTTGGAAGGTTTATGCTTAATCGGTAGGTAGTTTTAGATAATTGAGTTTTGTATTTTGTTGTTTTTTAAGTTAGTTGTGGTGGTTTTATTTTGATGTAATCTTGTAGAGCCTTATTTGTACTCTTCTTGTCTCTTGACTAAGACTAATCAGGAAAAAAAAACCAACGAATAATAGAATGGCACATAAAATTAAGCATGAAATGACCCGTATGAGTTTAGGAGTAATGAAGATATACTATAGCAGATGATATCTTAGAAGAAGAGCTCATCAGGCTTAACCTAACTCGGAAAAAAAGAAACAAAAAGAAATATAGCGTAGATATGCATCACATTTTCTTTTCTTACTTAGAGCCTTATCATTTCGGCCCTGTTCGACAAACAGCTATTAGTTACTAGCTATTAACTGTTTGGATTAGCTGTTAGCCACTTGAATTAGCTATTTGCATTAGCTGTTTGAATTAGCTGTTATAAAATAAGCATTTCGTAAATTAGTTGCTTTTAAAAAAGATATTTAGTAAAATTTCATTTATGCGCTTATCTCTAAAATACTTTTTAATTAAAAATATTTTTTCATTTATTAATGATCTTATTTTCTTTCTAAAAAGAATTAAATTGATGTCATGTGGACAAATTAACTTTACTGATAAACTTAATTTGTTACTAGTTATAAATAATTTGCATTCTTATTATCTTATTTTCTTTCTAACATGTGTATATCTACATGATAATTCTGTCCTAAAATATTATTTTGTTATTTGCTAGATATTTTATTATTATGCATTAAAATTTATGTATTCGAATGATTTAAGCTTTGATAGATTAAATTTAAACAAGACACAACATCAAATATCACTACAAAAGGCTAATGACATATGGTGTAATTTTTTCAAACACTTAGATAGTTATGACCTTTTCACAAAAAGTTATTCGCAAACGGTTAATGGAAATAGCCTTTGAGAAAGAGTTGTTTGGGCTAAAACAGCTTTTTTCAAATAGCTCTTTAACCAAACATTAGTTTAGCTATTTTGACCCGTCAAAACAGCTAAAACCCCCCAACAAAGCTCTTTTTCTATAAAAAGCTCATGCAACTAAACATCCCTTTCATAAAACTAAGAGAAATTAAAACCCTGAAATGACAGAACTATTGAAATCCAAAGGAACGTTGTGAGATACCCATAAACACTGACGTCGTATTTTTAAAATTTGAATACAACTCAAATTCCCAACTTTTTGTCCAATTTACTTTCTGATAAGCCCTAACTTCTATAAGTAAAAGAGGGAAATTTTTAGAGCATGTCTTTTACTTAAAATTTTAAGGGAAAAAACCAAAATGGAATAATATTATGAATCAAGCAATCCTTAAGTAACTGAATAACAATTCTATCCCCTTGAATTCCCTTTCTATGGCATTAGCCTAGTTCCTCAAGCCGAATGTCTTTACACAGAGACAGACATAATGACATAGATAGAAAACAATCATCGATCGACAATAGGGAAAAATAGGGGTCCTTGTAATCTACATCACATTTTAACCAATAGGCAACTGGTGAAGTAAATCTCATAAGAATTAGATGAAAGTATGACCCTCCAAATATTACGAGAATCTGATCCACAAAATAAAAAGTCTTGACCAGTGCTTCCGCATCTTCAACTGAGTTAGAACTCGTCGCTAAATCGAGCACATAGACCATTTTCCCTTCATCTTCTTTATAACAACCATGGCAGCAATTTGATTACAAAGAAAGGGATAGCAGATTATTCTTATTTACAGTTCATTAGGATAGTAGTCGAATTACTGTTCATTACAACAATAGAGCTTTATCGCTTTTATGTATAAAATAAAATAAAGTATAAAGAGATAATGTTCGACATGATTAAGAATAAAAAAGGTGATGGTCTCATAGAAAGATCATCTGGAGCTACCTTTTATTGGAGCATGTACAATCATAAGCCAAAATTTTGGCTCACAAGTGAGGGCCTACTCCCTTCACATCATTCTATGAGTTAATTTTTCGGCTCCCAAGTTTTCCTCCTCAGAATGCGAAGCTCACAACTTTGGCTCATCAAATAGCCTACTCTATAACACACAACTTTATTTTAGAATAAAAAAAGAAAAAATAACTAAAAATCTCAACCAAAAAAAAAAAAAAAAACAGGAGAAAAGGTTGTTTGATTAACCACAAGTTGGCTCATGGCCCGAGCTGCGAGGTAGCCATTGCAGATTCCCCCCATCGCACAAGCTTTCTCTCTCATCCTTTTTATGATGCACTTCTGGCTCCTTAAAATGGGAAGAACCAAGAAGTGATCTCAAGTAGAACAAGTAAACCAAGCTACGATTTACAAATAAGAAAAGAGACAAGAGAGAAGAGATAAAACTAAGCCACTTAGAAAAGATATCACCACCAAGAGTCTTACAGCTCAACTTTTAGATCTAGTGAGATAGCATATCACCACTCAAAATATCATAAAAGCCTCTTAAACACCACCGTAGTGAGCTAAACTAGAGATAAGCTAGAGAGAGATTTTGAGAGAGTTTAAAACTCAACCAATTCATTCATTCACTAAGTTTGTATAATATTGAAGTCCTCCCACATATAAAGGAAGCTCAAACAATTAGAAACAAAGGGGGAATCAGCCAAACAAATGGTTCTTAGCAAAAGGGGGGAACCAAAAAGCAAAACTAGTGCAAAAGTAAAAAGTAGCCCGCTGTTAGCTACTTTTCAGAACTGCAAGTCCAACTTCCAACAATCATATCTCTCAAACTACTTACTCATATTAGGTCATTCAAAAGCAAGGAGAAATCCCTAAATGTCTATTTTTAGGAAAGTCTTGTTAGAGCCTCATATTCCCAGCCGTGTGAAAGATATGCCTTGAGAAACACAGAAAGGTCTACAGCTGGAACAGTCAAGACACCTTCTGATCTTTCTTTCCTTTCGGCACATAAACTTTGAATTTAGCCTTGAAATATTTTGCTAGTTCAAAGTAAACTCACAAAGGATCCAAAAAAGTATACTTTTAGGTCTTAAGTTGGTCCAATGTTAGGGAAAACAAACCAACAAAATGACTTCTTAAGAGTTCCTATTGTGTAAGAATTAGCTTCTTCCCCTTTCTTTAACTTAAGATATGAGGTAGAAAAGTTCAGCCCTTTTCCGACTGAACTAGAAAGTCAGACAGTTTGGTACCCCTTGACAAGCTAAGCTTTTGCCTTGATTTCTTGGGTGTCTCGACTGCTTTGATGGTCATGCTCAAGCTTCTCTTACTGTCCCTTCATGGGTATATCATCCTCCCCTTGTTGGAGAGAATTTGCCCTCAAATTCGCAAGGTTATCAACACCAAAATACGGTTTGAGGTCACCAAAATACGGTTTGAGGTCATTCTTTGCCTTTGGTTCTCTTGCTTCAAAGTTTGGAGGGGGAAATTTATGGGGCATTTTGTAGTTAGGCTTTTGTAAAGAGATGGACATTTCACTCTCTTTTTGGTTTGCATTGACTTTCTCGGCCATGGGAAAACAACCATCAAACTTCTTAGGTCTCACTTTATGGTTTCTTGATGTAAAGTCAAGGGTAAGGGCGTGGGGAGCAAATTTGTAGGTTTGTACTTCCTTATTTAGTGGCCAAGGGTGAATGGGTTGAAAGCAATGGGACACATGTGAAGACACTAAGAAAGCCAAGGAGTAGAAGTCTCATGTTACCTCTACTTTGTCTTCTTGTGGAAAACATGCAGCCTTGTAAAGAGGGAGATGGGGTTCCTCTTTGCAAGCTACTTCTTCTTCATCACAAAAAGATGAAGGAACTGAGGTTTCTCCTAACTCTTCAAAGTCTAAGAGCCCTTCATCACCATAGTCTTCAAAATCTAAGAGTTCTTCATCAACATAGTCATCAAAGATGACAGGTAGATCAAACGGATTTAAACCTTCTTCCTCTTCAATTACCTCTTCATTCTCATAAGAGATGACTTCTTTCAAGGATAGCAAGGTAGGAAGGTTAGAATTACGAGAACTCTTTGGACTCCTCATGTTAAAAAGCATGTCTATGCATGAGGACTTTGAGTCATTCTTCTTAGGAAATGGAGAAACATGTTTGAGCATGTAAGTGGGTGGAGAAAGGCACCCATAAACTTGCTCCTCAACTTCTTCCAAGTTCTCATCTTCTTTTTTTCTTTCTTTCTTCTCTTAAACTTGTAAATCTTCTATCATTGAAGTGCACAACCTCTTAATCTTGAAATAACCATCTTGAACTTCTCCTGGTCGCCAAGGTTGTAACAAAAAAACACTTGCTCCACCTTAGATAACCAAGTTTGAAACTCATCCTTTTGGCCATGAAATCTTAGGATTTCAATGCTAATCAACTCAATGTCAATCAGGGCTAGCCTTTCTTGACGTTTCTTAATGGAGGCATGATGTATGAAGTGTAAGGGTTCTTTGTGGGTCAGTTTTGTGTTTTGGCTAAGGCGATGTGTTTTGGGGTTGAAAGCTACAGCCTAGGAGAGTGGCCAATAGCTCTGATACCAAATTATGCACTTCTAGGTCCTTAAAATGGGAAGAGTCAAGAAGTGATCTCAAGTGGAGCAAGTAAACCAAGCTACGGCTTAGAAACAAGAAAAGAGACAAGAGAGAAGAGATAAAACTAAGCCACTTGGATAAGATATTAATACCAAGAGTTCTAGAGCTCAACTTTTAGATCTAGTGAGATAAGATATCACCACTCAAAAGATCATAAAAGCCTCTTTAACACCACCCTGGTGAGCTAAACTAGAGATAAGCAAGAGAGAGATTTTGAGGGAGTTTAAAACTCAACCAATTTATTCATTCACTAAGTGTGTACAATACTAAAGCCCTCCCACATATAAAGGAAGATCAAACAATCTGAAACAAAGGGGGAATCAGCCAAACAACTGACCTTAGCAAAAGGGGGGAACAAAAAGCAAAACTAGTATAAAAGCAAAAAGAAGCCTGCTGTCAGCTACTTTTCAGAACTGTAGGTTCAAATTCCAACAGCCATATCTCTCAAATTACTTACCCAAATTGGGTCATTCAAAAGTTAGGAGAAATCCCTAAATGTCTATTATCAGGAAAGTTTTATTAGAGCCTCAAATTCGCAACTGTGTGAAAGATACCTCTTGAGAAACACAAAAAGGTCTACTTCTGGAACAGTCAAGAAACCTTCTGATCTTTCTTCCCTTTTGGCCGCCCAAACTTTCAATTTAGCCTTGAAATCTTTTGCTACTTCAAATTAAACTCACAAAGGTTCCCA
>JAKOGI010000122.1:252500-470000 GCA_029747015.1 Carnegiea gigantea | reverse complement strand
ACTTAAAGAACAGTTCTATCCCAAGGATGCAGAGCGGGAAGCAAGGGCCAAGCTAAGACGCCTCCAACACGAGGAGGGTCACATTCGAGAACATGTGAAGGAGTTACAAGAGCTCCTCTCAGAAATCTCAAGCATGGGGGAGTGAGATGTTTTGTTTTGCTTCCTCTATAGCCTATGTGGTTAGGCCAAGATGGAGCTGAAGAGGCGTGGTGCGGAAGACCTCGCCTCCGCGATCACGGCCGTCAAGTCACTTAACAGGTTTAAGAAAGACTCATCAAGGGGGCAAGGCAAGAAGATGGTGGAAGCAGTAAGGGTGAGGGAGATCGGGACAAGTCTCCCAGGAGAGATAAACCCTCTAAGGACAAAGGGAAAGGTAAGAAGAGTGATGCACCTAGAAAGTACTCATGTTTTCTATACAATGGACCTTATCGGGTCTTCGAATGTCCCAAGAAGGGCAAGCTTGCCGCCCTTGTCCAAGGGGAAAATGAGCAAGATAAGAGGAGGATCGCCTCCCTTGAGCTAATCAATGCCATTCAAGTCAAGGTGGAAGGACAACCCCGTGGGGTTATATATATGGAGACCATCATCAATGGTAAGCCACTTCAAGCATTGCTAGATATGGAAGCTGACACGGTCCATATGGCCATGAAGCTTGTTGAGGAAGTCGGCCTCTCCCACACCAAGGTAAGGGGATATGTGAAGGGAGTCAACGCGAAGAGCCTTCCAATTAAGGGTGTCACCCGAGGTACCCTGATCCAAATCTACCAGTGCAAAGGTAAGGTCTATATCACTTTGGCTCCCTTAGATGATAAGAAGTTTCATTTGGCCATCGACTTCCTTGATGTGGTGAAGGTACACTTAGTACCTTTCACCGATGTTTTATGTATCATGGAGACGGGAGAACCTTGTAATGTCCCCGTGAAGAGAGGCATCAAGGAACGCAATATGCTCTCTGCCTTTCAGTTTTCTAAGGGAGTAAAGAAAAAGGAGCCAACCTTCCTTGCTACTCTCAAGATGGAAGATGAGCCCACGGAAGTTCAAGCGCCCAAGCCTATCCAAGAGGTACTTGGAGAGTTCAAAGATGTTACGCCTGTCAAGTTACCCAGGAGACTTCCTCCAAGAAGGGAAGTTGACCATGCCATAGAGTTAGAGACTGGGGCTAAGCCACCCACATTTTCCCCTTCTCATATGGAACTTCCAGAGCTCAAGGAGCTAAGGAGACAATTGAAGGAGCTACTTGATAAAGGTTACATTCATCTCTTTAAATCACCTTATGGTGCACCGGTGTTGTTTCAAAAGAAGTATGATGGTTCTCTTCGACTATGCATGATTATCAGGCACTCAACAAGATTACTATCAAGAACAAGTATCCCATCTCTCACATTGATTACTTGTTCGATCAACTCAGAGATGCAAGGTACTTCACTAAGCTTGACTTGAGGAGTTGGTACTATCAAGTTTGCATAGCCGAAGGAGGTGAGCCAATGACGGCATATGTGACGTGTTATGGATCGTACGAGTTCCTTGTCATGCCCTTTGGCCTCACAAATGCACTGGCTATGTTTTGCACCCTCACAAACAAGGTACTTGCTCCTTTCCTTGATCGCTTCATGGTTGTTTACCTTGACGACATTGTCATCTATAGCACAACCTTGGAGGAGCATGTGAGATACTTGTAGGAAGTGTTCCGAACCTTGATAAACAATGAACTCTACGTCAAGAAAGAGAAGTGCTCCTTTGTATAAGAAGAGGTGCCTTTCTTGGGTCACATTATTGGCAAGGGCAAGTTACGTATGAACCCGGCAAAGATCAAGGCCATCCTTGAATGGGAGCCACCAACGAAGTCATCGAGTTAAGGTCTTTCCTTGACTTGGTGAACTATTATCAACGGTTCATCAAGGGCTATTCCGCGATAGCCGCCCCTCTCACCGACTTGTTGAAGAAAGGAAGAGGATGGACACGAAGTCAAAAGTGTCAACATGCCTTTGAAGCTTTGAAGAAGACCATCACGGAGGAGCCTGTTCTCTCTCTCTCTCTCCAACCTCAACAAGCATTTTGAGCTACATACGGATGCTTTCGACTTTGCCATTGGTTGTGTCTTGATGCGAGAAGAACATCCAATTGCCTTTTAGCATAATGACACCGAGAGGCGGTACATGGTTTAAGAGAAAGAGATTACCAGGGTGGTGCATTGTCTCCGCACATGGAGGCTTTACTTGCTCGAGAGCAAGTTCATAATCAAGGCCGATAATGTCATTATGGGCTACTTTCAAGCTCAAAAGAAGCTCACTCCCAAGCAAGGCCGGTGGCAAGACTTTCTAGCTCGATTATGTTATGGAATATAAGTCGGGACGTGCCAACTTAGTGGTCGATGCTTTGAGTCGCAAGGGTGAACTTGCCAATATTAGCCGACCTCAAAGCAACCTATGGGACCAAATCAAAGAGAGGCTCCAACATGATTTTCTTGCCCAAATTATCATCTAACTTGTGAAAGAGAGCCACACACGATGATTCTAGGAAGAAGATAGCTTGATCCTTACCAAAGGCAAGTGCATCTATGTTCCTTCATATGACAACCTCCGGCTGGAAGTTATAAAGGAATGTCATGATAACAAGTGGGCTGGTCATCCGGGCATACACCGCACACTTGCTTTTTTGGGGGATTCCTACTATTTGCCTCACTTGAAAGATGATGTCGAGGCATATGTGAAGACTTATCTTGTGTGCCAACAAGATAATATAGAGTAAGGAGCACCCACGGGATTATTAGAGCCTCTCCTTGTTCCTAGAAGGTCGTGGGAGAGTGTCTCTATGGACTTCATCTTGGGATTATCCATAAGTAAGGAATGTAATTGGGTGCTTGTCACGGTGGATCAATACTCTAAGTATGCCATCTTTTTTCCCGCACCCAAGGAATGCTTCGTCGAGTAAACCTCCCGCTTATTCTTCAAACGTGTGGTGAACGATTGGAACTTGCCTTGGTCTATCGTAAGTGCCAAGACACTCGCTGCACAGGGCGATTTTGGACCGAGTTCTTTAAGCTCATGGGTCCTAGGTTAACTTCTCTAGTAGCTTCCATCCTCAAAGTGATGGACAAACCGAGACAGTCGCCGATCTCTTAGAGCTTTACTTGAGGCACTATGTGAGTGCCAACCAAAGAGATTGGGCTAAGTTGCTTGATAATGTCCAATTGGCCTACAACTTACGAAGGAGCGAGCCCACGTGCCGAAGTCCGTTCGAGATCGTGACGGGGCAACAATCGTTGACCCCGAGCTCTCTTGCCACAGTTTACAAGGGACCAAGTCCACCTCCCTATAAGTTCACTAAGGATTGGAATGATCAAGTAGGTACGGCTCGAGCTCACTTGGAGAAGGCCACTAAGAAGATGAAGAAGTGGGCCGACAAGAAGACGCGCCCAAGGGAGTTCCAAGTGGAAGACCTCATGCTTGTTAAGATGTACAACTGCGTGAGGTTAGAAGGTTGACATCAGGCCCTTAGTTGATGCTACGGAGGTCCCTTCCCCATCCTTAAGAAGGTGGGGACACAAGCTTACAAAGTGGCATTGCCTCCAAAGATCAAGTACCACCCCGTCTTCCTTGTAAGTCTACTCAAGCCTTATCATAGAGACAATGTGGATCCGAGTCGAGGCATCTGACCCCAGGCACCTATGGGCATCAATGTACAATATGACATGGAACTGGAAGAAGTTATAGCCGATCGAGTGGTGCGGCACTCCAACCAACCACTGAGACATGAACTCCCTATCAAGTGGAACGGGCTAACTAAGAGCGAAGCTAGCTGGGAGGCTATCCAACACTTGTGGCAATTCAAGAAGTAGATTCAAACATATGAGGACAAGAAGGCAATGAGGACGTCACCGTATTAGATAGGGGAGGATGCCATAGACCGCTCTAGAATGCTCTAGAATGCCAAGAATTTCACTAGATTTCTCTAAAGTATGTTCTAGAGGGTTTCAAAAGGTTCCACACAATACCACACTTGTGTAGAATCCTAGATATTTGTATAGAACATTTTGAATGTACGATCTAAGCTGTAGGATCGAATAGATCTCTATCGTCCATTGAGGAGGTGGATGTGTATATATAACCCTAAGGGTGCTCATTTGTACATCAAGCATTTCAAGTGCAATACAAAGCATTCTCCCAAACTCTTTCTCTCTACTTTCTCTCTCTAAAAGTGTTTGTGCTTTCTAGCTTCTCAAGTGTAAGTCAAGCATCTTTAAGGCTTACTAGCAAATAAAACAACAGTTCCAAGCTAAGTTTGCTAGGCCGCAAAAACTGATTGAGTTTAGGAATGTCCCAGCATCTATTGAGTGAAATAAACTCACTGACTCGAGTTTCCAAATTAACTATGGAGGGGTCAATATTCATCAATTAAATAAGATTCCTTTCATGATGCCAATTATCAGTCCAGAATTTAATATCCTTACCCTCACTAATTTTCCATCTTATTCCTTTACGGAATATGGGAAAACTATTTCTGAAGGTTTTGCAAACCCATGAATTAATGCTTTTTGCTGCCTTGTCAAACAACCCACTGGACTGGCAATACTTCTGCTTTAAAAGCTGTACCAATTAATTAGTAGGCTTACTAAACATTTTCCATATTAGTTTACACTAGCAAGCAGTGTCAGTCGGGGCAGTATGTAGTCCCTTGGGATTTTGGCCTACAAAATTTATCCCAAGCTATTAAAGGTATCCCTTTAGTACTGGCATTTATTTTCCCAAAAAAAAATCTCTATTTATTTTATCAATTTTGTAGCAGGCCTGCTTGGGCAGTTGAAGGTATTGCATAGTGTGTATAGGTAGTGATTCTAGATTTGATTGAATAAGCACCATCCTCCCTGCTTTAGACATGGAGTTAGCTTTCCAGGTGCTTAACTTCTGGGTCGCCTTTTCAATGAGTGGTTCAAAAAATGTTAGTTTTCTCAAACCATATAGTGTCGGGCATCATATATACTTACCAAGTGAGTCTTTAGTGGGAATGTTAAAGACCCCCTTTGCCATTTCAATATCATTCCGTGAGGCATTAGGAGAAAAGATACAGGATGATTTTTTGAAAATTGATAGATTGCCCTGAAAAGGCACAAAAATAATCTAGAATCCTTTTAGCCTTATGATAAGCCTGAAGTTTACCCTTATAGAAAAATAGGCTATCATCAGTGAACAATAGATGTGGGATGGGAGTTAAATGTTGACATCATTTGATCCCAATCCCTTTTTCTTATTGCCACTATAACTAGTTAGCATTGATGTTAAAACCTCCATACACACCAAAAACAAATATAATGACGATGGATCACCTTGGTGGAGTCCTCGAGTTGGCTTAATAAATCCACTTGGATGCCCATTGACTATAATCGAGTAAGTCACAGTCTTAATGCATTGTCGTATCCATTTAATGCATTTTGGAGGGAAGTTAAGCTAGATAAGGCAATGAATTAAAATGCCTCATTCTATTCTATCATATGTTTTTTCTATATCAAGTTTAAGAGCAACCCAAGCATGCTTACCCCTCTATGTTTAAACTTGTTCATAATTTCATGAACTATGAGGATATTGTCATGAATTTGTCGATCCGGGACAAATGCACTTTGGCCGATGATGTCATCTAAGCAAGGTCTTAGCCTGTTGACTAAGCATTTAGCGATAATTTTATATATTGTGTTGCATAGGCTAATAGGTCTATAGTAATTGGTCATTGTTCTGTGGAATAAGTACTACAAATGTGCATAGGAGGCAAAAATTTACTAACAAATTATATGGCGCCATGTGTAAAAATAAAATAAGTTTTATTTAGCCAATTAGGAGCTGTCATTTGTAAAATTGGCTTTACCGAGCTTATCTAAATGGAATTAAATTCTAGCCAATTAGAATTTGTCATGTATCATTAGTGATGCAATAAATAGTAATTATTTCTTTATTTAAAATGAAGAGATAATGCCTAAATGATGGACATCAACCCAAAGCCCATCTCAAAATCCTAGGTTGGGAGCCTACAAATAGGGGTCCTTTCCCTTATTCTTAAGGAGCTCAACATTCAGTATCATATAGGTTTCAGGACTCAGACTACAAACGACATCCAGCTACCAAGAAACAAAGATTAAAGTCGGCTAGTTCAACATCTTCTACAACCTCAAATTGAAGTCTACTTCATAGCTCTTCATCCAGTTCATCGATCGAGATCAAGCAACCTCGCCCTCCACTCGATTAATCTGGCCAACTATATTCGACATTCAGCATTGCAGAATTCAGAAACTCAGACTACAAGTGGCATCCCTCTACCAAGCGAGAAGGATCAAAACTTGCAAGTTTTAGAGTCAGCAAGCAACCACTTGTAAATCAAGATTAAAAGTGGTTTCAGAATTCTTCAACTGATTCTGCATCAATCGAGATTAAGCATCACGGCCACAGAAGACTCAAGTTACTGGGAGATTAAATTAGAGGACTGTTTCATTGTATTAAATTCATAGATTGTACCTACACATATCACATTAATACAAAATTAAATTTGTTTCTCGATTTCTTGTCTAATTTATTTTAGACGCAAAATTTGTATTTACAATGTGATTAGGCTCTTTCAAAATTTTTCCATGCCACTGGAAGAGTAGCACTCCGATGGAAAAACTTGGGGTAGCATTCTATATTATTATTTGACAATGCCCTAACATATAGTGACTAATTTTTTCAATGTTTTTTGACTTTATAATGCTAGCTAGTTGGCGGAAATTAAATGTTTTCAAAAGAAAATTAAGGTTGATATAATTAGTTAAAAAGTTTGAATTTAAATCAGACATCATGATTAATTTATAGAATTTATTAGCTTTCACCTCAACATCAAATGAAAAATGGTGAGATTAACTAAGAATTTTAGTATTATTGTCGAATAAATCTGCAAAGATAACAGAGTGCAATAATAGCATTTTATTCTACCCCTCCCAATGGTCAGGAAGAAGGGGATCTTACATTGAATAGGGACATAATTTAAAAGTAAAATTTAAGTCTTCAAGTTACTAGAATGTTCAAATTGTCTTAAATTTGAAATCATCCTTATAATCTTTCACAAATATGAAATATAAAATAATAATATAATATCTGTAGTTAATGGGATGGAAACGAAAATAAATAAAAAGAAAAAACACATTTTATGTACATGCTCTTACCATAGGAGAAAAAGAACTCCAAACCGAAAACTTGAGCACTATATTTTCTTCCACACAGTTTAAACTCAAAACTAAAACCCACCCATTATCAAGATCATTAATTAGCAAGTTAATGCGGACGTCGTTGGACTTATAAGGTAGTGTTAGTGACAATGTTATAAGTGATTGAGATGGTGATGCACGGATGTTGGTAAAGGCAAATGGGGTTCACCATTTTTTGGGGGGAAAGCATTGCCGGTGTAAAAATGGTTTGCCGACGACACACGAACATACAATAGAGGGCCTAAGTGTGATTGTTGTGGCTGTGTTAGTGACGGCCATGAGATCACTTTTGTGCAGTAAATGGTGATGGTGCTGGGGTTGGTATCGTTGCCAATGTGCCATTTCCACTGTCGTTGCCGTCTGTAGTAATCATGTGAATGCATAGCAGCGGCCAGAAGTATAGTATCTGAGGTGGGGATATTGTTTCTCAATTTTGATAAGATAATTGTCTGCTGTAAAAGGCTAATTTTGAAAACATATAACCAGCATATTTAATTTCAATTTGTTAATATTATAATATTTAATATAGATAATAATTATTTTTAATTGCTATCTTAACCATTGTCCTAAGGGCGACAATTAGCAAAGCCGATATATGTATATGTGTGTGTCTATATATACATATATATATATATATATATATATATATAATATATATATATATATGCCGCCGCGCGCACACACACACATATATATATATATATATATATAGACACACACACATACTTAGACATATACATACCTACATACATATATACACACACACACACACACACACACACACACACACACACGCATATATGTATATATAGATATATACGTATATATGTATACATACATACATACATCACATATACACACACACACACACACACACACACATATATATATATTATATATATGTATATGTATGTATGTATGTATACATATATACATATATATCTATATATACTATATATGTGTGTGTGTATATATATAGACACACACACACACACAACACACACAATATATATATATACATATATATATATAATATACAACATATGTATATACATATATATATATATACAACACACACACACACACACACACACACAATATAATATCTATATATATATTATATGTACGTACATATGGATATATATATATGTTGTATGTATGTATGTATGTATGTATATATATATTATATATATATATATATTATATATATATATATATATATATATATATGTATGTATGTATGTATGTATGTATGTATGTATATTAGTTAATGAAACCTTCTAAGAATGCGATCAAGTTAATTAACAAGGTTTAAGATGGTGCTCATACAAGGAACGGTTAAATATGAGATGGTGTGCTGTGATGCACCCACTCTTACAAGGTCTAAGATTGGCAAAACCTAACTACTGTTAGCGTTATGGCCTTTACTAGAAAACATTGAACCTGAAGACTCAAAAGTGAGCTCCCCATGATGCACCCACTCGTTGTAGTCTGGCCAAAAATAGTTAAACATGAGGTGGTGTACCGCAACATCTCCTGTGAAACAACGGTTGTGTCTGACTTTCCACTTATTGAGGGGCATACTATTAGTCTACTACCCCCAGCATTAGTAATGCATAATTCAAAAATGCCTCAACTCCATTCCTATATTCAAGAGAAGCTCTATGCATATTAATCCAACTTTTCTCCATGTCAAATCTTATGGCCAACCTACAAGGTTATTATACAAGTCAGTACAAGAATTATGAATATTATACATAGGAAAAGAAACATAAAGCAAAGGACTCAATGATATAATGATTCTATCCACAGCACTGCTACATAAGTCAAGCATATTACCTATCTTTGATCAGGGTCAAAGGAAGCGTTTACTTAAAACCCACAGTCAATGAAGCTGAGTTTAGAGATCACATCTTACAGGTTATACTTACCCCCATAGAAAATAGCACATGAAAACAGTTTTCAAATTACATGTAAATTAATAAACAAGTATGTTGTAATTGAAGCCAGCAAACTGTGTTTCACTGCCTCTAAGGTGGTAATGTAATTTAGCCTAATAAGTTAGATTTATTATAAATGAAAAGCATGAGTCACAGATACAGACAGTAAGCAGAAAACCATCGGTGCATTAAAAAGATCCACTACCACATCAAAATACAAATCTATCATTCACCTTTAAATTGTACATCTACTTCAAATTCTGATTGCTTAGAAAAACTGGTTATTTTCACGAAAGACATGACAATGGATAAATGTATAAAGGGTTAGAAAAGATACAACGATCAAACAGTTAAGCAAGAATAGAAACAAGAAGAGTTGTTTCTTAATTAGTCGTGCACCACTTGCACAAATATAATACATATAGATAGTCAAAACAGTCAAAGTAGAAACAAATCAATTAAATTATTGAAGGAAAAAAAAAAATTTAATACCAACATCAATCTGGGCATAGCTTAGACATGCTACTTTGTAGGCATATCAAGTTAAGTTAAATTAAGTTAGGTTTCCGCTGTTGCATCAACATGAAGGACTGGACTTCCTCCAGCAACAACTCTTTGACCAGTCTTGAACTATATGAACCTAATCAGAGGACCTTCTCTGATACCACATCATGTATTAACATATTATGCTAATTAAGAAAACCTAGTTTTTACAAATTGTATACAATCGGACAACCTTTTTTCTCTAATTAAATTCATCTCTAACTGACATCAAAATTTTGTGCCTGTCTGTTTCTTTGTCGTTAGTATTTACTTATCTTTCTGATATGGTTTTTGTTGATTTGGTTGTTCTCGCTCGTTTGTCAGAATTTTAGCAACTTTCCCCTTGATTTGTGTTGATTTTCGACCCCCAATATTTGCAATCTGATTTGTACAAAATATTAATTTCTACACAAATACAACCATAAGAGTCTTCGTCATTGTTTTTATAGTTTTAATTTACTTTTTAAAAATCTATCTTAAATTTAAATGCTATGCTATGCACGGTCCATACTAGTATGATCAAATAAGTAGTGATCACAAATCCCAATCTCCACCAAATTGCACACAAAAGAATTTGTGGGGAATATCTAGTATTGAAGAGAAATTCATTGCCAAATAAAACAAAGAAACATTGAATTCTCATAATATGGTGGCAAGCAATGCATACAGATTTATAGAAAATCGTCTACTGAATCAACACTTGACAAAAAGCAAACCAAGACAAAAGCAAATCAGTAAATATGCAGAGGTCTAAGGAGCCATGCCTAAATCAATTTTTGAATTTTAGGGTAGCCTTTAATTTGACAGATTTGATCTCCTTAACAATCCAAGACACCAAATCTTGATAAGACTTTTAATATAAGATTTCACAGGATTGATGGACTTGATTAGAGGCAGCAAAATTAAATAATTATCACATGACATGAGCAAGTTGCTCAGACAGTGCTGTAGGCTGGGTTTCTGCTTCATATTCGTTTTCTTCTTTTTTTATTTTAGTTTTGGTGTTTCTTAAAAAAAAAAATTGGGGTTGGTATATAGTATGCGTTAGGCGTTAACTAACGTCAGTCGCCACTCCCCACATGTCGTACATATTAGGCACTAACTATTGTCATGCACTAACCAAACATGCCAACAATGCGCTTGGTTTATGAATACATCATGATGGAGCAATACAACACATTGACTGTTTGTAATGTTGTTGGAAATTGGTTAAACATAACTGGCTACATATTGATTGTTACCAATACTTTAACACTCGGCTGCTATAATTAGATAGCAACAATTGTACTTGAGTAATGAATGCAACTCACGTTTCTTAGGGTTCGGAACAGGGACAGTTCATCAAAAATAAACACTAGTATGATATAGAATTTATGACACTGTATAAAATGATAATTTACACCCTAAAAAGCCACTTTGAGCAATTTTTATATTGAATACATATAGTTGAATTTTGTTTTGTCATGTTTAAAGGTGAACATGGTGCTCATCTCTTAACGTCGTACCAATATTTACAAATACCTCATGGGAATATAATGAGATATTAAATAGTACTCATGCCAAAAGCAGTCAATTGTGATCAAAGTAGGGCAATATGTATATTGAAACAACTAAATATATGCTCAAATTGTGCTAACAAAGACAACTCTTCAGAAGGTTAACCTATGACCCTAATTATCAAAACTCCCAAGCTATTTACCGGGCACAAGGATTCCATTCCAGTGATTCGAGAGAAAGATTACAACAATTCATCTTCAGGAAAAAAGGATATTGTTTTCCTCATTTCAATAACTCACTTCATCTACAATATTCACTGATTCTCTACTTTAGCTACAATATTCACTAATTCTCTAATCTTTATGCCTTTTGAATCAATCAAAATTTGAACAATAAGTTAGTCCAGAGCAATGTTTGCCAAATTTAGCCATGAACAAGCTAGCCATTTTAAGAAATATAAATCAGTCCACACAAGAATTGGAGAAACAAAAGTAAATTCAACACTATAGCTAAATCACCCATATTGTTTGTGCAACAAATTCGTAATGAACGGTACACAAGTAACCCATGCAATGTACAAATTTAACTAATTGCCATCAAAGTGCTTCACCTGAATGTCCGATAAAAATTAAATCACATATGAAGAAAGGGGCACACCTGACTGGTTTTACCCAAATCAACAAATTACAATTGAGATAGATTTCAACTTGATTACGAATTTACAGCATGGGTCCACCAATCTGCCGCCTATTGGGTTAGTGATGCACAACTTGGCTGCAAACCAAATAATAATTAGGGTTTCTTAGCCACTGAGTTCAAAAACTTTTTGTGAGACGAAGAAAAAGACACAGAATATAGCAACGGGGGAGAGAGAGAGATTCAGTACTCTGATCAGACTTACAAAATTTGTGCGGTTGGGATTTTGAGAGATTGACGATGGTTGAGCACCTGGGATTTTGAGAGATAACGATGCAAGTTAAGTGTGTGGGATCTTGAGGGTAGGGCTATAGCTGATCAAGTTCTTGAGGTGTCCAGAGATAATTAGGCTGTTTTAATTTTCACTTAGGTGCTTCTTTTTGGGCGAATAATTTTGTACGCGCCTCAAAAAATTATTAAGTTTATCTGCAAATTATTTTCATATATATATATATATATATATATATATATCTATATCTCTATATATATATATATATATATATATATATATATATATATATATATATATATATATATATATTCCCCACAATTAGTACATGTATATAGGATGTTCTAGGTCTCCACACTTATTAAGTGTAAAATTAAGGACAATTATATTATAATTTTCCCTACACTTCCTTATGTGTTGTAGTCTAAGTGTGGATGGAAGCATTATTTTTTTTTGTAGTGTATTAATGTTGTTTTTGTTGTTGTTGTTGTTATTATTGTTGTTGTTGTTATTATTATTATTATTATTATTATTATTATTATTACTACTACTACTACTACTACTACTACTACTACTACTACTACTACTACTACTACTACTATTATTATTATTATTATTATTATTATTATTATTATTACTATTATTGTTATTATTATTATTACCAATCAATTCACCAACATATTATACAATAGCTCTCTTACAAAAACATAGTTCATGTGAACAAAACTCATCAAATATATCATAACTCACCAAAAGATATATCATGGCACCTCATAAGATGAACATAGAATATGGGTATCTAAATAAATATCATAACTCACCAAGACACAAAGTGTAGCTCACTAAAAAAGTATCATAACTAAAATACAAACTAGAATGTGTATGTGCTTGCCAATGTGTACTACTACTACTACTACTACTACTACTACTACTACTACTACTACTACTACTATTGTTGTTGTTGTTGTTGTTGTTGCTGTTGTTGTTGTTGTTATAGCTCATTAAATATATATTATGTCTGACTAAATATATAGCATAGCTCAACGAAATAGTTTGTGGTAGTTCTCTTATAATAGACATATTACATGTGAATAAAACTTATCAAATATAACATAATTCATAAGATATATTATCGAACCTCATAAGATGACCATAAAGTATTGCTTACTAAATAACATAGCTCACCAAAAGATATAGTGTAGCTCACTAAAAAAGCATCATAGCCAAGGATGTAAACAATAATGTGTATGTGCTCCGTAATGCACATGAGAAAATATTATTGTCATTATTAAAATCATCATCATCATCATTATTTTTATTATTAGTGTTATTATCAATGTTGTTGTTGTTGTTGTTATTATTGTTGTTGTTGTTGTTGTTGTTGTTATTAACCTTCAACTTACCAATATATATCGTAGCTTACTAAATACATATCATCGCTCAATAAATGTATACCACAACTCACAAAATATTATATAATAGCTCTCTTACAAGGACATAGTTCATGTGAATAAAACTCATCAAATCTATCATAACTCACCAAAAGATATATTATAGCATCTCATGAGATGAACATAAAGTATTGCTCACTAAATATATATCATAGCCCATGAAAACACAAAGTGCAGTTCACAAAAAAGTATCATGACTAAAAATATAAACAAGAATGTGTATGTGCTTGCTAATGTATTTTACTATTACTACTACTGCTACTACAGCTACTATTATTATTATTATTATTGTCGTTGTTGTTATTATTATTATTATTATTATTATTATTATTATTATTGTTGTTGTTGTTGTTGTTGTTATTATTGTTGTTGTTGTTGTTGTTGTTGTTGTTGTTGTTATTATTATTATTATTATTATTGTTGTTGTTGTTATTGTTGTTTCCATTACAGCTCACTAAATATATATTATAACTCACTAAATATATATCATAGCTCACCAAAATAGTATATAATAGCTCTCTTTAGAAAGACATATTACATGTGAATAGAACACATCAAATGTATCATAATTCACGAAAAGATATATCATCGCACCTCATGAGATCAACATAAAGTATTGCTTACTAAATATATATTATAGTTCACCAAAAGACATAGTGTAGCTCACTAAAAAAATATCATAGCCATGAATGTAAACAATAACATTTGTATGCTCCCTAATGTATCCAACAAAATATTATTATCACTGTTGTAACTATCATCATCATTATTATTTAGATTATTGCTGTTATGATTAATGTTATTATTATCATTATTATTACTATTATTATTATTATTATTATTATTATTATTATTATTATTATTATTATTATTATTATTATTATTATTATTGACATTCGACTCACCAATATATATGTCTTCACTCACTAATTAATATATATCATAACTCACTAAATGTATACCGCAGCTCATCGAAGTATTATACAATAGCTCTCTTACAAAGACATAGTTCATGTAAATAAAACTCGTCAAATATATCATAACTCACCAAATGATATATCATTGCATCGCATAAGATGAACAGAAAATATTGCTTACTAAATATATATCATAGCTCACCAAAAGACAAAGTGCAGTTCACTAAAAAAAATCATAACTAAAAATATAAATAAGAATGTGTGTGCGCTTTTTAATGTATCTTACTATTACTATTACTATTACTACTATTACTATTACTATTACTATTACTATTATTATTATTATTGTTATTGTTGTTGTTGTTCTTATTATTATTATTATTATTGTTATTATTATTGTTATTGTTATCATTATTATTATTATTATTATTATTATTATTATTGTTATTGTTGTTGTTGTTGTTGTTGCTGCTGCTGTTGTTGTTATTGTTGTCATTGTTGTTGTTGTTGGTATTATTTTTCATTTGATATCATTAAGTTGATTAATACCTCACTAAGAATATTGTGTAGGTCACTAATTTGGTTAACAGTAACTGTTTTATAACAAAAAATGGGCAAAATAATAATATATGCACAATTTTAGTGAGCATATACACATCGTCTTACGTATTTTGAGGTATGATATTTTCTTAGTAAGCTGCACTATAACTTTTGTTGTATTGGAGTACATGCTCAGTTAGTAACATTTTATATTCATTTTTGAATGTGCTATTAAAATACTAACAACAACAACAACAACAACAACAACAACAACTCCCAGTGTGGGTCCCGCTTTCGCGGGGTCTGGGGAGATCCAGCTGTAGGCAACCTTACCCCTACCGGTATTCCTACCCATAGAGAGGTTGATCCCTAAAGACCCACAAAATAGTTTTTTTTTTGGGGGGGGGAAACGGTTTACAGAGGAAAAGATTGCGTACCAAGTTACCAACTGGGGAGAAGGGTAAGTAGAGCAGATAAATAAGGAGCGGGGACATACCTCAACAAACTCGGGGCGTCAGAAGCCAGCACAGCCTAACCAAGCACGACCTGCAGACAAGCACACAAAAACCCTCCCCGCCCCCATCGAGCTACAGCCACCTACGGAGCCGGTCCCCTACAGTCAGAGACTCTAATCCTATCTCGCCACAGTCTTCTATCCTGAACCAAATCCTCCGTCAGACCCACAACTCTCAGGTCCTCTCTAACTACTTCCTCTAGGCTCTTCTTTGGTCTACCCCTCCCTCTCTTTCCACTGCGGGGGACGATCATCTCACACCTCCGCACTGGGGCGGCCACACTTCTCTGCTTAACGTGGCCGAACCATCTAAGCCTCGATTCCCTCATCTTCTCCTCTATGGGGGCCACTTCGGCTAAACTCTTGATAACGACATTCCTGATGCCGTCCATTCTCGTAAAACCACACATCCACCTGACCATTCTCATCTCAGCTACTATCAACCTTTGGCCCTGCATCTTTTTTATGGGCCAACACTCCGAACTATAAAGAACAACTACCCTCCGATAGACTTTGCCTTTCAGTCCTAGCGGTATTCTCTTGTCGCACAACACCCCGGACACAGACTTCCACTTTTGCCAACCCACTTTTATCCGCTAGCTAATATCCTCCTCGATATCCCCGTTCTGCTGAATGATCGAGCCCAGATACTTAAATTTTGCGACCTTTGGAATTACCCTCCCCTCCAGTGTGATGTCTCCCCCCTCTTCTGTCCTTCCACTGAAACGGCAATGGAGGTATTCCGTTTTTTATCTACTTAACCGGAAACCCCTATCTTCCAGTGTATGCCTCCAACTCTCCAACCTGTCATTCACCCCCTACCTGGTCACATCGATAAGAACGATGTCATCTGCAAATAACATGCACCAAGGCACCTCGTCTTGGATACCTCTAGTGAGTACATCCAAAACTAATGTGAAAAGAAACGGGCTTGAGGCAGAGCCCTGATGCAGGCCCATACTGACAGCGAAGTCATTGGAGACCCCGCCCGGTGTCCTAACACGCGTCCGCCCTCCCTCGTGCATATCCTTGATAACACGGATGTACGCGGGCGACACCCTTTTCTCTTCTAAACATCTCCACAAAACCGCCCTCGGGACTCTATCATGCGCTTTCTCCAGGTCAATAAACACCATATGAAGATCCACCTTTCTATCCCTGAATAAGCCCATGAGCCCTCTGAGGAGATAGATCGCCTCAATAATCGACATGCCTGGCATAAAACCAAATTGATTCTCTGAAACCTCCACAACCTCTCGTAACCTTCTCTCAATCACCCTCTCCCAAATTTTCATAGTGTCACTGAGCAGCTTGATACCCCTAAAATTATTACAATCTTGGATATCCCCTTTGTTTTTGTACAGTGGGATAACTGTGCTGACCCTCCACTCTCTGGGCATCTTGGCGGTCCTGAAAATAACATTGAACAACTCCGTAAGTCACTCTAGACCTATTTCCCTCATAAACTTCCAAACCTCTACCGGTATCTGATCTGGGCCCACTGCCTTACCATCTGACATCTTCTTCAAGGCCTCCCTAATCTCCTCCTTTGTCATATGATCGTCCGCACTCTGCTCACTACTCTCTTCACCCCGACTAGGGTCCTGTGGCACCCCTTCCCCATTTAGGAGTTTAACAAAGAACCTTTGCCATCGCTCCTTAATCTCAACATCCTCAGTCAACACCTTCCCCTCTTCATCCTTGATGCACCTTACCACTCCCAAATCCCTGGTCTTCCTTTCCTGTGCCCTGGCCAATTTAAGGACCTCCTTTTCCCCTTCCTTCGTCCCCAATCTATGGTACAATCTATCAAACGCCTGGCTCTTTGCTACGGCCATAGCCTTTTTGGCTACCTTCTTGGCCTCCTTGTACCCAATCTTCTTTTGCTCCCTTTCTTCTTCCGAGCTGCTGCCCATGAGCTCCGTGTAAGCCTCTTTTTTTGCCTCGACTTTCTCCTTTACCTCTTCGTTCCACCACTAGGCACCCTCCATCCTGGTGCCGCCTCCCCTGGAAAAACCTAGGATTTCCTTAGCCGACTTTCGGATGCAGTCCGCCACAACCTTCCACATCGAATCGGCGTCTGCTGCCCTCCTCCAAGCTCTCTCCTCGGTTATTCTTTCTGCTATTAGCCCCGCCTTATCCTTTGTGAGGGTCCACCACTTTATTCTGGGTTCTCCGACTCTCCTCTGCGGCCTCCTAGGATACTTGCACACTACATCTAAAACCAGCAACCTATGTTGAGTTCCCAGACACTCACTAGGAATCACTTTGCAGTCCTTACACGATATCCGATTCTCCTTCCCCATTAGGAAGTAGTCAATCTGGGTCTTGCAAGAGCTGCTCCTGAAGGTCACTAGGTGGTCCTCCTTCTTCTTGAAGAAGGAGTTGACTACCAACAAATCAAAGGCCACCGTAAAGTCTAACACGGAGACCCCTCCCGCGTTTCTCTCTCCGAAACCAAAGCCCCCGTGGACCCCATCGCATCCCGCTGCCTCCGCGCTGATGTGGCCGTTAAAGTCTCCTCCTATGAACAGTTTCTTACTCCGAGGGGCCTCTTGTATGACCTCGTCTAGGTCCTCCCAGAAGAGCTAGTAACAATAATAATAATAATAGTAATAATAACAATAACAATAATAATAATAATAATAATAGTAACAATAATAATAATAATAATAATAATAATAATAATAATAATAATAATAATAACAACAACAACAATTACTGCAAAAACAACAACAAAATACATACATATGTGTACATATATGTACATGTGTATATATGTGTGCACATGTGTAAGTTAAAATAAATGAAGTTAAAAAAATTAAAGTAATCTTACTTAAAAAAATTCCAAGTAAAACAAACAATCCAATTTAGTTGAATAGAATAAATAAATTAAAAAATCTAAGTAAATGGCACCTACATAAATAAATTAATTAAATAGGTTAAATAATTTAATTAAAAAAAAAGAAATACGAGAGAGACATGAAAGGCAAAAGCAAGTCTTGTGCAGAACCAAATTCAAACCCATGACACTATAATTCATTTTGTGGCGCCCTACAACTGGAACAACACTCGTTGATAATTCATGCGCATTTGGTTGGACAATGGGCCCGTCCATCTGGTTGTACAAAATAATTTGCACTATATTATCACTGGTAATGATTGTTGATTCTGGTCTTCTATCTATTTTACCTGTTTGGCTCGAAAAGCAAATTACTTGGAATAAAAAGCACAGATTATATCAAATACAATATTTTGTCCTGTAACCAGAAAGAATACTGTCAGTTGTTGGTCTATGCCATCTAATCCTGTATAAGAACTCATCCATTTCTTACATCACTATGTCGTTTCAGCACGGGAGTAAAAATTACCAAAACATGAACCCAGAACTTTTTGCCGGCCTCCTGATCTCTCTCTCTCTAGCCTTCTTCAACTTGGCTTCTAAACCCATCCCTACGTGTAACAGAGTCTCTTTACACCTAGACGGTGTGGATCTTCCCCCCTCCCCATGTCTTGGGTCCATACTGAAGCCCGTCTTCATTACAATATTTTTACAGGGCATAAAGGTGGATACCCTTGGTGATCAAAGTCATTAAGGCCTTCATGATGATACCCTAAAGCTCACTAATTGCACTAACGAATACCACTAATACCACATATTCAATCCGAACCCCCGCCCTCTTGAGTAAAGGAGCATACAAAAACATGAATGCTATCTAGATAGCTGTTTTTCAGGGATTCACAATAGGTTATTGTCAGTGAATACGCAGCGCAACTTATATATGCCATGAATTGATCTATGTACATAAGAAAAAAGAAGATCAAATCCATAATTTGCAACCAATTAACCTCTATTTAAGCCGTTCTTTTATGTATTATTTTTAATTGAAAGCGTTGTTTTCATTTTGACTACAGGTGGCAAAGAAACAATTTCAAACCGAGGACAAACTGAACAATAGAAGATATCATAAGATGATCCATATACTGCATGCGGAAGTGCTCACAAATGTGAAGAAAACCATCGGACGGTTTTCGAATCGAATGGTGGGGGAAGAGGTGGTGGTGGTGGTCATAGATGGGGTGCTAGCAGGGGCGGGGGTGGTGCTGATATGAGGCATGGTCGTCCCCAGAGCAATTTGAAAAATGACGCAAATTCTTTGAGATTTTCAGCTGATTTTTATTTGCTCACTACTTTGCTATATTAATCTCACTTCTGTTTTTCTGATCATGGAGGGAGGAGATGATCAACAAAATACATAGGTGGAAAATGGAGCATTTGGGTAATTTCTTTTACTATGAGATTTTTATAACAGGTGGATTTCATATCGTGAGTATCTCTGAATTTGGGGTTTGTTTTAGACGAATATTATCCAACTGGGCTACGCCCATTGCTATGCAATAGGTGGATGTTTTGCTCTTGCGTTTCTTTTTGTTTGGAAATGTGAACAATAGGGATAGCGTAACAACGCTCTTGTTTTTTTGGGCCCTACTTATATAGTGTACATCGGGATAAAAAATATTGATATATGACAATTTCAAATAAAAAATTTTCCTATTAGTAACTTCGAAATACTTATTAGGCATGTTTCATTCAACTTGTCATAAATACATATCTTTAGTATTCAACAAAATTCTGCAACTTTCAGTACAATTCAATACTGTACGCTAGAGTCAACAAGAGTAAGTCCCTTTGTTGTCGTGTGTACATCAGGATCACACTGAACACTATCAGCTGGGGTTCCGTAGTTCACACCAACCTATGAATCTAACAGTGCACACTAGGACATGCTATCACCATGTACAAAATTCAGCGCAGCTTTGTACTCAAATCCTTTTTCACTTCATCTGTGATGTCAGTGGAATTTTGTAATCCGCCACTGATGAAGTATGACCTCTAATATCACATCTCGGATGGTTGGGATATATTGGTGACACTCCTCATCCCACCTCCAAATAAAAATATGTACAAGGTACATGTTACGGCGGACTTAATGGACGAATGGCTTACGTTATCAACTGTCATATCTGCATCTGAGGGAAAATAATTGGGGCCATCATTCCGATTTAGAACATGTTCCCTGGATGATGGAGGAATTTGGTTTTCTACTTCCGCGGTAGTCCTACCACATCCATCTCAACCCTAGAGAACGAAGATTGAAAATAATGGCATGCTATATTGCTAAGAAAATGTGGAGAACATAATACAGACAGGTGATTATTAACAAAATTTAACATAGTCATAATCCTGCATGAACATATGCATATCCCAAATGTTTTGGCGTAGGTGCACATAGTGATGCACTTCTTCTATGCTGTAAAATCTGATGGAAACATAATCATTATGAAAAAAATAAGTCCGTTAAACTTACAACTCTATAAACTTGGGGAGGGGTTTGCATCAATATAGCTCCCATCCACTTACCTATATAGTACGCCATGTCTACCATGGTAGAAATTGACTGCAATACAGGTAAACAAATGAATATCATATATGTTTACTAACTATATTTACCAACATCGCATTATGGTAGTCATTGACACTTTAATTACCATCAAATCATGTTCCTTTCACTTGTAACTATATATACTTTGTGTCAGGGAAAAAATTTTAATATTTATAAACCCCAAGTGCAAGGTGCATCGTTGAGTACTCGGGGTATCATCCGCAGAGAGTTGGGTTTCCAAGTACCAAAGTTAACTAAATCATCTCAAGTTAGGCAAAATTGAAGGGATAGAAAAATATAATAAACTACTAAAATAACCAAAGGACTGCGATTATGATTAAACCTGAGATAAGCCAGCTGGTCAAGTTAAACCCTCACCTTCCCAAGTTATGCTAGTATTCGAGGTTGATCGCTTGCATCATTGAGGCCACCCAAGCCCTCTCTTAAGGGTCAATAGGCTAGTCTAGTTGTTCTAACCATCTATTTTCATAGTATTAGTTCGACTAAGCTACTACGTTGACAATCTTTGAACTACCTAGCGACGAGACTATTTTCATGTCACAATCCCAGCCATTCACTCTATCCACATTAGACAATCAACCTCACCTTTCAGCATAAGTCAATTGCTCCAAAACACGAATGAAAGCTCTTTCAAGCATTTCATCGAACACATGGTGGGCGTGAGAGAGAACCTTAAATTCTAGCATGAATAAGAGGGGCAAAGGTCTAACAACAATCAATTGGCTATCACAAGGCTAATCATATTCCAAATTCACAACTATAATCTATTAACATTACAAAAGCATATAAACCAAACCATGAGCATAAACATACAAAATAAAGAGAGGAAGAGAAGAGAAAACTTATGTTGATTGAATGAACTTGAGAATCCATAAGTTTGAATCCAAACAACCAGAGACAAATCCTACTCTGATTCCCAAATTGAATTTTTATTGGCTAATCATAACCTAAAAACTCCCAAAAAGTCGCCAAAGGAGAGCCTGGGGGAGGTCCCCAAACAAAAACGCCAAAGGAGGCACAAATAGAAAATCGAGCGAGCGGGCGACGGGGGAGGGGCACGACCGTGTCAAGTGGCACAGCCCCACCGTGCCATTTTTCTGGCGCGGTGGTTCGGCCTCCCATCGTCCCTTTCTTGCCTGCTTTCGCTGTTTTCGTCTGTCTTCGCTCCTTTTCGTGGTATTTGCTCTATTTGAACTTATTTCCCACAAAACGTAAATAAAACAAGTAAAATTCTTAAAGACTAAGTTATTATACGAGTTAAAAGTGGGTGAAAGAGGTACGTAAAATACGACAATTTATCGCCCAACACTTTGGGAGGGAATTGCATCAATATAGCTCCCCTTCATTTAATTATTCAGTCCATCATGTCTATCATGGTAGGCACTGACAACAATATAGGTAAGCAAATGCATATCGTACATTTTCTACCTACAGTTACCAACATTGTATTATGCTGGCAATTGATACTTCAATTACCATCAAATTATGTTCCTTTCACTTGTAACGCTACATACCTAGGGTGGGGATTGCATCAATATAGCTCCCTTCCGTTTACCTTTTAGTCCATCATGTCTACTGTGGTAGACAGTGACTGCAGTACAGGTAAATAAATGCATCCCATACATTTCCTACCCATAGTTACCAGCATTGTATTATGCTGGTCATTGATACTTCAATTACCATCAAATCATATTCCTTTCACTTGTAACTCTATATAGTTAGGGTGAGAATTGCATAAATATAGCTCCCCTCCATTTACCTATTCCATCCATCATGTTTACCATGACAGACACTAACTGCCACATAGGTAAACAAATGCATCCTGTGCATTTATTGCCTATATTTACCGTATACTGCTCATTGACTCTTTAGTTACCATCAAATCATATTCCTTTCACTTACAACTCTATATGGTTAAGGAGTGGCTTGCACAAATATAACTATTCTCTATTTACCTGGCCAGTCCATCATGTTCACCATTGTAGGCACCTATTTTGACACAAGTAAACCAATGCATCCTATACATTTACTACTTACAATTATCAACATTGTATTATGCTGGACTTTGACACTTTAGTTACCATCAAATCATACTCCGTTGACTTGTAACTGTATACACTTGGGGTGTAGTTTCTTTACAAATAGCTTCCCTCTGTGTACCTTTTAAATTCATTAATATTTGTAGAAGGTAAATTTTACTCCAAACCATGGATATCACTAACCTTATCGAGGTTGTAATCAAAATCAAAAGCAGCAGAATCACCTGAATTTGTTTTCTCTTCCATCTTGAATGGAGAACTCCCATAACCACGTGCAGTATGAGCATTAATACCACCTTCATGTTCGCAACAAATGCTGAATTAACTAATGTCAAGAACTTTAGAGAATGCAACATTATATACTATTAACTTAATATCCTCAACTTATAATACACTATAGAACCATGTCAACCAGTCTATTATAAAGATAAATGACTCATACACCTAGTTGCTCATCTTATCCTTCTTTGTAATTGACGTATGTAAGTTAGGTCAATTCATATGTTCTCCCGACACAAGCTTGGATGGAGAAATTAGTTACCTCAACTATGATGACATGGTCATGTTCCTTTGTCTCCGTTGCAGTTCCAGCCATGGTGGTATTTGGCATAGTACACGCATCTTTAGGAACACCCTAAAGAATAAAGCATTACCGTAGTCAGTTAGCCTGCACAGTAGGTTCCCATTGAACTATAACGATTGCTTTCCCCTATGATACTTTGCCAAATGAGAAGTCCACATCATGTGAACCAACTGTTAACCGAAGATAAATTTCTTCCCTATTGATGCACAGATTTCTAATGCAACATAGTGCCTAATTTTCTAGGTTATCACTATTTACCAATAAAATAGCATATGTAGACACGGGTGGATAGAGCCAGACACTAGGTAACATCTACTTATTATACAGGTTGACATATTTTTAGACAATGTCTGCACAAGCATATTGTTAATAACTTTTCATTCAATTTATATGAACACAATCAAACCTATACCATATAGCATTAATTTGAACATCAAGTTACATAGGCATAGTATACGGTTACACATGGACACTCGCTAAGCATTGCTTGTATTCCACTCACTGTATCCCCACTGCAACGTGCATCGGGTGGAGTATAACTGCCAGAAACCATCAGGGTCATTCTTGTTTCTTGAAGGAATGTGGCCTTCCATTATTAACTTCCTCCATATTACCACCTCCATCTCCACCCTACATAAAGCAAGCGGATCGCCATGTTTATACCCTTAAAAGTAAGTAATAACTAATTCGACACTACTGGATTATTGTAATGCTTACCTCCAACTGTGCTAGCTGAAACATCGAAAGCATTTCTCAATACAATTCCAATAAATGTTTAGTCTCCCTTGTAGTCGTATGCTCAAATTGTAAGATAAATTATTCTGTATTACTCACCTTATTTGGGTTTGGTTCCATAGTTGGGGTGCTTAGATTCAATCGACCTGGGGCGGTGGAATCATCTTGCATATTAGGTGTCAAAGAGCCTATGTCATCAATCGCACACCGCGTAGTTGCTGCATATGTGCCATGCTACTAAATACACGCACGTAAGAATGAACACCCATAGAAGAACACATATCCCCGTTTTATAGATTACAACAACAATAGTGGGGAGCCTTCAATTCCCGTCCCATGCCCTCACCACGTCCACTGACATGTTCATACAAATTACATGCATATGCACCTAGGTTTTCAGGGCTATGGCCACATGCATATGAAATACATCAACCACTACGAGTTTGTGCTCATTGGTTGTTATCACATGACCACCGTCCACCATGTTATGAGGAGAACTCCCACTATCATGTCCTCCCTCCACAATGACCGTAATAAATAAAGAAACATTAGGATAGGTTGATGTGTTAAACATCTACATATGGACCTTTATCTTACAGAGAAGCACCATTAAGTGTTGAACAACCTTACTTTGTTAAATGTCAAACTCAACAACATCCATGTGCCATTCAAAATTCATAATCAATTCAATGAATGTTTTGCACACGTAACTGTACTTATTATGTCCAACTAACTTGATATGAGGAGGTACCTAACTCAGGCGAGCTTAGTCGCTAGTGTTCACTGTGAGGCCTTCATTATTGGTTAATGTCATAGTTCCACCAATAGAAGCCTTTAGGGGCATCTGTAGTATCCTCTTCTATAAACTATCAATCACATATGTAACACGCTCATTAACCTATGGTGACGTCTTCATAGATGGACATTAAGAACGCACGAATGTGTACAACTAACAAGTGTTACTCATTGCTATCCTCAGTGCTTATATGCTGTTGTAGAAACTGTGGTTATTGAAATTATATTTGAAACTGACAACACATATTACATTATATGAAAGATGTGTACTTTAGAATAAGCAACATTCATACGTACTGAAACAAGAATTATAGCATACATTTCATGATTATGAACATGTGTTGCATACACATAGGTGTGTATGTCTTCATCCATCGCAATATTCTAACATTGTATGTATATATGTAAATACACCGTCTATGACACCCTTAATCCACAATATGTTTCACTTAACCAACTAACAAACCTTCACATAATTCACCATATGTTTGATACATTGAGCAAAATTTAGGATTTGCATTTCACCTGTTTATTATAAGATGCATACATTACATTCTATATGCAATTGATAACATAGCCAAAAAATTACATTCAAACTACAACAAATCAAAAGCTAGATGCTTGCCACTGTATGACTTATAATATTATGATCATCTTATAAATTACTGCTATGAGGATCGAACAATAATATGACATTTACCACATTTTTACCATAACATCATCATTAATATGGCACACTATCATACTAATAGTCCGATAGTGAAGGTGATACCGGATATTTCACCATTTAATATAGACTTAGGGTTTGTGGCTAACAAGACCATATTTATTTACCTAAATGGTTATATTTTGATAAACTTCAAAAAGTTTAGACTTAAACACTCATCAAATTGTTTCGTACCATTGCACATAAAGTCGTCATACTAAGGGTACTCTGATCTGTATGAGCTGACGAATCCTCTTTTGCATTTAGCATTTTCCATTTAGGAATTGCCCCCATCCAATAACGTCTCCACTTGTTCTTCCCCTGTACATATCATTATGTCTTCTTTCTCCCCTTCCTCTTGTCCATACAACCATGAACATATTACCATTATGGACATTTTATTAAACCCTAACCATCTCAATTGTCAAAGTTGGCAACATTTTACTCACACTCTAATAAAGTTTAGCCATCTACCTAGATGCATGTGGATTACACCTCACTTTCCCCCTCTTCAACCCCTTAGCCCCATATGCAATGCTGTCCTCTCCATCACTTTTGCAGTGGTCAATGGATTATCCTTTAGAAGTCCTCACAACCTCTTTCTTCGATCGCTTACGAGATGTGTACACCTTTGTGCATTTACTAGGGGTATTCAAAAATATCCAAAGCAAAATACCCGAATCAAAAACCTGCTACCTGATCCGAAAATCTGATTATTCAAACCAAAATATTTGAAAAATTCGGTTCGGGGATAATTTTTTCAAATATTTGGTTCAGGCACGGGTCGGCCATTTTATGCATTCGACTACTTGAAAACCCGAAAGTCCGTTTTGTCTAATTTTTTTTGTTTTCAAACAATAGGAGCGTGCTACTGTGCTAGTGTGCTACTGTCGTGCTATTTGTCAAACCCTAATTTCTCCGACCCAGGCTCCCAGACTCCCCTGTCACGTTCGCAGCGCTCTGGCTTTCAGCTTTCAGTCCTCTCACCTAGACTCTCTCTCTCTTCCCCTCCCGACCTCCCCTCGGATGACCGACGACCGACAAACAATGATCTCTGCTGAGTTTGCTCTGTCTCGGACTCAACAAGGTGTCTTCCCAAACACTCGACCTCACAGCCCTCAAATACAGGCACTCTCAGCGTTCAACCGCTCACTCTCAGCGCTCCCTCTCTCCCCTTTGACGACCGATGATCGACGACTGACAACCAACAACCTTAGTGAGCCTGCTCTGTCTCGGACTAAAGAAGGCTTGCTTAGCCCTTCATAGTCTCACACAGTCGCACTCAACAGTCAACAACTAGTATGCAAAATTGCTTGGAAAAAAAAGGTTCACAAAAATTGGGTTATTGGGTAGCCAAAAACCCAAATCAAAATTATCGGGTATGTGATGTCGGGTGTGCGATAATTTTCAGTTCAGATATGGTTCGCCATCTGTCCAATCCAAAATTTTGGGAACCTGAACCGAAATCTCTTTTGCTTCGGGTACTCGAACTATGAACACCCCTGGCATTTACATTTTCCCTTTGCCACTGCCTCTTCAGGGGTTAGGTATGGAGAGGACTGCATTGCAGATGGGTTTTGCCGCCAAAGGAAGTCTGCTTACCCTTCGTACAATTGTAGAGTCACTTCATCCACAACCTCTTATGGTCGTTGCTTGTTCCCATCTACCCTAGAACATGCCCTTTTTGCATATTATCCTCAGCTGATGAGAACATAGCTCCTTACTGGCCAAATTCATCCAAACTCACAACTTTGCTACTCTATGAACCAACAACCATGCCGTCGTCTAATGCCTTGGTCTGTAAATTTAGAAACTTGGACATCGGATCAACATTGTGGATTGGCCCATATTCGTGTATACGCTCGGTGGACTCTAGCTTTAGCAATCGCGACTCCCTAACAACATCCTCCACATCATTAAGCACCCCTGTACTACTTCCTTCCCTTATGGTCCCCTACGCTTTCACCCCTACCTTGTTCTAATTGAACTTATACCATATGATCTTCCCCTTGTGCATCCTCCCCACTCCTTGCCCACAAGTGACGCCTTCAGCTTTGCCAACTCCTTCTTTGTGGCTGCATAGGCTTCTTTCTCCTTCCATGCTGTGTGTCTTGCTCTTCTTAGTTACACGTCAATGCTTATAACCCCCTGCAACATTTAGCATATAAAAAAATCCAATCACACACATAGTGACATAGACAACCTTCAATATGTTTCTAACAGGTGTAATTAATAAACTTTTCACTTCATAGAATCCACTAAATTCATATTCTTATAATAAAAATCTACGTTGATTTCCATGTACAGAAATTGAACTCATTTGCATCTGGTTACAAAACCAACTATTATACATAACCACCACGCCTATTTTTATCCCTTGATCTTAATTATAACACATACATATCTTATACATATACACCGATCATATCTCTGTAATGTCTACATATGCATTGTTTTTATCTAGAAAGCCCTCACTATAGCTTTTGTTCTCTCACCTTCTCTGACCTCAGACTAGGTATATCTGTTCCACAATGCATTAATATAACTAACCAATAACATAAAATCATACATTACCCAACACATTCGTTACGATGTACCCACCTAGCTCTCCTTTAATGTCAGCTACCATTATCCTTGCATCATATTTCTTTCCTTCATACAAGTGCCCCCAACTTGAAATTCGTGGCACACAATTGTCATTCACAATAGAATATATACTGGTATGCTCACAAAACCACACCTACACTTTATAACAAAAATTGTCATATTTTTTCAAATGTAAGACATCATATTCGTAAACATTAACACATTTAGGTGCCTTAATTTCATACTTGTAATATCATTACGAATCCATTTATTTGCAAATTCCTCACAGTGTTCATCTTCTCTAATGTTTCTTCCATCGCCTTCACCAGGAACATCCAAGCTACCTTCGACCAATTAAACTCAGCCATACCCTTCACATCCTCAACAATAGATATCAAATCCCATACCAGACCTCTAACACATCTATAGAATAATAACCTACTAAGAACTAACAACTTCTACAATTTTGTAAACATACCGAGGCTCTCTACTAAATTATTCATCTTGTTATAATTCCAATAACAGCCATACGTAGTTCCTAAAAATGCACATATCTTTTGCCATTGTCGTTCACCTTCCCCTATCCCAAGAGATGTAATCCGCCGTTGCTTCCTTCAACAATTGCTCCATCTTACCTGTATCCTCACTATGCTTGAGCAAAATAGGCTTTCCAGTCACAAGAAAGCCTGTAAGGCATGCCACATCATAAATTGAGAATGGTACCTCCCTCTGCCCTAGCTTGAAGGACTTTGTAGTTGGGTTTCAACATTCAATGACGGCTCGAACAAAGTGTCGATCCATTCCAAACAGGACTCCAAACAGTTTCCCAAATAGCTTGCTTTTGGATGTCATCCAAGTCATCATTTAGAGCACAAGTTACTTCAAGTGTGCAATGATGGCCCATTACATTGTCAATAGCGGCCTTTGCCTACTTTTCACCTCCCTTAGGCAAGCTACTCATCTTCCATAGTTGCTGCAGCTTCGCATTGCCCTTGACTACCAGTGCTTATCCCTTCGCCTCCATTTTCTTACGTTTATCTCCCTCATCTACTTTTTGCTTCATTCCTTCATGTACATAATTCTGCACCTTCCCTTATGCACTACCTCTATCATGCCTTTTCTTGGATCGCGTTTCCCCCTGCAACTTCTCATTGTTGCTTGTGCTTGTCTCTTTGTCCAAATACCCTGACGGACTGCTCTTCCCATGGCACCCTCCTCGTTTGCATAAGCAAAGTCACTTCTATCTGTCTCATCATCTAAATTCCCTTTACTCTCGTATGTGACTTCCATAATAGGCCTTTGGTTTCATTTCTGTCCTCTTCACAGCTGCATTACAAAACATCTGTAAAATGTACATCATAGCACACAAACCACATAAGGCACAATTTACTGACTATGTAGATGACATTCCTTTCCCCTGTTATCCATCCTAACAAGGGGTGAGGTTTGCGTATAAAAGCATTCTGCCGTTTACCTATTTAGTCCATCATGTTAACCACAGTATATACTAATGACATTCTAAATTGAGTAGCATTGAATTATACAACTCATTAACACTAAATTTATCATCAAATATTATACCTTGCATGTGTACCATACTTAGTTGGGGAGCAGTTTGCATCAAAATAGCTCCCTTCTGCTTGCCTATTCAATCTATCATGTTTGCCATGGTAAACACTAATTGCATTACAGGTAAACAATTGAATCCTTTATATGTAATGCCTAACTTAAGAAACTTTCAAATGTGTACTTCGTTTTCAGTTGTAACTCTATATACTTTAAAGAGGAGTTTACATGAAAATAGCTCCCCTCCGTTTAATTTCTTAGTCTATCATGTCTACCATGGGATACATTGACTGCAATAGCGGTAAAAAAAATGCGTCCCTTACTTTTAATGCCTACATTTACAAACATTTTATTATGCGGCTCATTTACACTTAAGTAGTCATCAATTAATATACCTTTCACTTATAACTGTATATACTTGGGGAAGGGTTTGCACCAAAACAGCTTCCCTCTGTTTATTTATTCAGTTCTTCATGTCTACCATGGTATACTGACTATAATAGAGGTAAAAAAGATGCCTCCCTTACATTAATTCCTATATTTACCAACATTCTACTATGCTGCTCATTTATCTTTATATTATCATCAAATAATGTACCTTTCACTTGTGACTTTATAAATTTGAGGAGGGGTCTACATCAAAATAGCTTTCCTCCATTTTCCTATTTAGTTCATCATGTCTACCATATACACCAACTGTAATAGGGGAAAACAAATTCATCCCTTACATTTAATGCCTACATTTACCAACATTCTACTATTCTATTAATTTATAGTTAAATTATCATTAAATAATATACCTTTCAGTTGTAACTCTGTATATGTGGGGAGGGGTTTGCTTCAAAATAGCTTCCCTTCATTTAGCTATTGAGCCCACGATGTCTACCATGGTATACACTTACTACAATATAGGTAAACAAATGCATCCCTCATATTCAATGCCTATATTTGCCAACATTCTATTATGCTTCTCCTTTAACTTAAATTATTATTAAATAATGTACTTTTCACTTGTAACTCTATATACTTGGGGAGGGAATTGCATCAAAACAACTCCCTATCATTTACCTTTTTAGTTCATCTGGTTTACTATGGTATACATTGACTGTAGTAGAGGTAAACAAATGCATCCCTTACATTTAATGCCTATATTTACTAACATTCTCCTATACTATTCTTTTACATTTAAATTATCACTATATAATGTATTGTTCACTTGTAACTCTATATACATGGGGAGGGGTTTGCATCAAAATAGCTTTCCTCTATTTACCTATTAAGTCCATCATGTCTACCATGGTATGCACTCATGCAATACAGGTAAACTAAATCCTTAATATATTTACAACTTAGTATAGCTAATCAGTATATCAAGTATGCCTATGTATACCTATAGTCATATCTAGGTAAATATTACACCCATGCATTTATCACCAGGGTATGAAGCTTACCTATTCTCCTTTTCCCTTTACCTTTGATTTCAATACTTGCATATTCAATATGCCATTTGACCATGTGCATATCTTTATTAGTTCAAGGGCCAAAATGTTTCCACCAAACTAACGGAAGTGTAACACACTAGTACATTTTATGTATCCCATTCTTTAGCATTTCATAGACATATTTGCAAGGAGCAACATGTAAATGCCTAAATGAACTACACTTAGAATGCAAATACAGTCGAATCATCCTTGTCACACTAACATTACTAATTTATAATTCAACTTAAAAATTCATGAATTTTGGCTAAAATCTGAACTTACCTCTTGCACTCGGAAGGATGGATACCAATTGCGCCAGTTCCTTTAATGCTTTTGCTGTAAATTGTCAGAATTCTTTCCACCATTTGTGTAATTACAATGGTTAGTGATTCTCGATGACCACCAATGTTATCGTTGCTGTCCACGCTCCGGCAAACTAATGCCTTCGCTCCCCTTCTCCTCTACTATTGGTCTTCCACTTTCTCCCCTTATCTACCTCTATCCGTGCCTTCCTCTTCCTTGCGTGTGTAACTTCCACGACAATCTTCCACTACCCAGATGTTTCCCCACAATCTCAACATAAGTCAAGAAGGGCATTATTGTTGTTTCATTTGTAAATTCAACATTAAATTGTTGTGAAATTGATGACAGTTTCATCCCATTTAAAGTATGAGTACCATGTAATTTTCCCATACATAAATACTCCCAAGGATTCAAGATGAGATGTTGGTCATGATTGCAATGGCAGTGTGATGTCACATAATCAAACTAATATGACAATTGCACAACAAATTGCGGTTGTCCTACAGTGAAACACATCTCTCTCATTTTAAAAACTTTCCAATATAGTTATTTCATTGGGACAACCTCATTTTGAATCCATAGATATTCTTTTCAAATTTACAGTTACTTAGATAACATAATATTATTTTAAAATGGAGGGAATAGATATCATCCACAATTAAATCTTGATAAATAATGAACATAAAAGAAATTTCACAAAGCTCTTGAAAAATGCCTAGCCCAAAATAGAAAATTGAGATGTCTTAGGGAGGAGGTGTAAATTAAAAGAATTGGTTCGACCTTTAATAACACAATTTGTGATGATGAACAAGTGCTCTAACTCTAAGCCAGATCTATTTGTACTCACCTTACCCACCTACGTTCAAATATTAGGGACCTTCTTTTGCCAATTTGTTGGAACAGGGAAGGATATGGGTTTCGGTGGTGGGCCTTGATCCTAGTAGTTTTTCCTCCTTCCCCTGGACTATTTGACCTGCTGGGTCTTCCTTAAGATAGGAGCGCACAACATTTACTTGTATTCACCTTCCCCAACCAGGTTCAAATAGGAGGAAGGGACCCTCTTTTGCCCATTTATTAGGAGAGAGAGGGGTGTGGGTTGGCCCATGGGCCTCGGTGCTATAAGCTTTTTCTCCCTTCCTCTAGGATGTTTAATAGTTGTTACATCTTTTCCATCATTTATTAGTGTTTACTAGCGGTCAATGACATCTACTAGTGGTTAGGATTAATAAGTAGTGGTTACTGGTGTTTAGCTATAGTAAGAATAAGGTTTAATAGCATTTAGTAGCATTAATTGTTTAGCAACCCTCAACAATAGTTCACATCATTTAACATCGTTTCGCAGTGATAGGAGCTTTTATCCAACACTTATAATCATGCATTTATAATTCGAATTATACAGCAACATGAGTAGAACAACTTTCATTTATAATGACATTGGTTTCTTCATTATTAATTGTAAGTTACCAATTCAGATAGTACCAAAATTTAAATGAAACTTTACTTGTTCATAGATGACCACATCATGTTAGCTATTTCATCCTTTAGTACATTCAATGCCTGTTTGCTATAGTCATCATACAATTGCATGTAGGGAATTACTTCAGAAGTGATATGCCTATGTGAAATTGGTATCTCTTTCTTATGCATCAGGATGAAGTTGTGTAGTGTACAAGTTGAAGTATTAATCTGAATCTGGCGCTCTCCACTTGTCTAAGGCATCCTATTCATCAATATTTTCCATGTTTCCTTTAAAATTCCAAATGTTCTTTCCGCTGTCATTCATAATGAAGAGTGCCGATACTTGAATTTTTCTTTGATCCTTTTTTGGGCCCATATTTTGTAAACTTTGCTAAGTGAGGACAAACATTTGGTTCCTTGTAAGGGGCTAAATATCCAATTGTATTTGGATATTCCAAATTGTCCAAATAATATTTTCCTGTATAACAAAAAGCTAGTTAAAACAATCATTTTTCATAAACTGTAGAAATATGGCCTAAAGGCATGGAAAAGGATTTGATGTTTACCTTCGGGAGGGTAAGGAAATTAGAATTCATGATGAAACAAACTCTGTCAAAGTACTCTTAGATCACACGCGCTCCATTCCCATCCAGTATTGATGTAAATGATCATCACACCGAATGAGCAAGCCGCCAATACGTCCCACATCTTCTTCGCTTTACAGTGTAAAAATTCGTAAGCATCTGCTCCGCCAACAATTGCCTCTATATGCATCCCACCTAATACTCCAATGAAATCCTATTTAAAAGTTTTAATATGTTAATTAAAGGTACTAGTAACAGGATTACGTACTACAAACTGGAAATATTTATAAAATTTAAAGCACATAAACTCTGTACATTGAAATACAACAAATATCTACTCTTGTTCCTCTTACCTAGGAATTATATAAGGGATGGCTGAACAAGAGCTTGCAACACCTTCTTATGGTACTCACATATCCCTGAAATGGGATGTTGGAAATTATCTTCTGCTTCTTAATAGTTTGTGCCCTTACCAATGTCCACAAGCATGTCCCTACTTGTTCGGCTACCTTTATGAATTGCCTGTCTTCTAGTAAGCGTTTCTAAATCATTATATTGACAAGTTGTATGAAAGCATCTTTACTGAACCAATGTCGCTCTTGACATGTTTCTAGTTCTTGATATAAGATTCTATAAATGAAATCTCCTCAAGTTTCATCACATACTAGCCTTTGAGTTCTAGGTATCATTGGCATCTTTGATAGCTTATGCTTTAACTTATGAAGAACTATATAAAGAAAAATGTCATCATCGTCCACTCTACATGAGCACATAAAAGACATTCATGAACACATAACCACAGATAACTTTAACCATTCCACACAAATAATTAAAACATGAGTAAATCCTCTCAAATGAAACAAAGCATAATATTGTAAACATATTTGGCTTCTAAATTAACTATCCAACAAAAAAACATGATTATTAGTCCTTTAAATAACTACATAAACCAACCATGAGCACATAAAAGACAACCACAAATAAACCAACCAAACAAAATAAGCATACTACTAGTCCTTCAACAATAAACTAAACAGTCTAAGGAAAAGACAACCGCCTATGATGTAAATGTCGGCAGAGGTATTAGAAGAAGAAAGTGACACCTTTTCTATATAATTTGGTTGATGAATATTCACGGGATGTTTCATCAGTTTGAATGGCTATGAAATACTTCATGTCATTGTGCTCCTGAATAAGCTTCATTGCCTGATATATAAATTTATCTCCTTCATTATGAGCTTCTGCTATACCTTGGACTGTTTTGCTGACCTCGTTAAAGATGAGTGGTGGTTTTTGTTGTTGTTGAACTTCCTCTAGAAGTTTCTTCACTGTGAACAGCTCTAATCAAAGCTCATTAGTATTCATATATTCCTATCTCTTGTCATGGAGCTAGACGTGTTGCCTTCATTCATTCACTTTTTGGATGATGTCGCCTACTTCGGGGGGGTGGGAACTTTCCTCTCTAACATATTCAATTTCTTCAGTGTTAACCTCATCATGACTACCATCACTATCTTCGGACCTTTCTTGGGTGTCGATGGTGAAGTTCCCAAGCCTTGGGTCTACAGTTCCATCACCACGGTCCATTTAAGGGGCAAAACTAAGAGTACTAGTAGCTTATTGTGCTCTATACATGAACCTCAACTTGTCTAGATTGTGCATACACTCATAACAGAGCGTGGAAGAGCAAGGATGATTCTTCACATAACATAGATATGACAAGATAAGTTAATCAATTTTCTATCTGTAAATAATATTATCAATTATAAATTTTAATAACCTTTTTGAATGCTTCCCATGCTTCATCTATAATTTTCAGGAAGCTTGGTATACTAATTGATCCTGATGCCTTTCTCCTTCATAAGATCCTCATAAGATTCCAAATTGTTTGGGAAGACTATTAGAGTGGTTTTGGAGTTGGGTCTCAGTCTTATCTATGAAAGTTAAGACCTTGAACTCTTTCCTCATGTCCTCCTTGTCAAGTCTCCTATTTTTGAATTTAGTTCATACAACAACTCAGCAAGCTTGTCAGATTCCACATCAATCCATTTGGTCTTCCAATTTTGGTGGAAAAGCTAAGGTGATGAATAACAATAACCATACAAAAATGCCTCAAATAATTTCCGAACAATGCAAGCCCCCTATTTTTGGCATGTAAATTAACAACAATATTGCTTTACTAATAAAATTAACACCAATAAAGCAAATATTACTACAGCAATGACATTACTACCACCACCACCAGTAGTAGTAGTAGTAGTAGTAGTAGTAGTAGTAGTAGTAGTAATAATAATAATAATAATAATAATAATAATAATAATATTATTATTATTATTATTATTATTTATAATGATGATGATGACGTCGACGATGATGATAATAGTAACAATAATAAAAAAAGATATGATAAAATAATATTTGCATATAATATAAGGTAAATAAGAAGAACAATGAGATCAAACTAGTTATAATGAATGCCAAATGTCTTAAATGTCTTAAACAATATTACACATTCTAGTTGCGTATAATCTCATACATCAAGGGTCTTATACATCAAAGCAAATCACTCAAGAATATTTTGAAGTTATTTCACAAAAAGAAATAATTCTTATTCCAGCAAAAAAACGAGCGTTCTTGAAAGCTTTCGCACATTCTCAAATTGTAGTTTAAATTAGCTCATCTATTAGCCACATCACTCATGCTAATTGAGTAAAAAATCTTTTTAGGGCATCAGACCTGCTAATAGCACTCTCTTTGTTAGGCATCCGTAACCTATGACTTTTATTATTCCCGAGACCTCTCAAAGTTGAGAGAACTTTCATCTTCATCAGGGCGATGGTTAGTCTTCTTCCTCACTTGCCAATTAGGATTCCGGATCCAAAGGGATGCTACGGTCGAACCGTATGACCAAGTTCTCTTCAGCACCAACCTCCTAGCCTACAAAGCATCTAAAACCACACAAATTGCTTTAAAAGGCTTAATGATAAAGAACACTTGTAGGTTTTCTTTTCTTTACAAAAATTATCTTGGAAAGTTAGTTTGGTTTAGCAGGATTAACTAAAATTAAAGAAAATCATGGGGGTTCGATTACTGTTAAACATCATGAAGTACTTCATAGTAACAAGGCCTCAAGTTGCCAACAAACATTTAACCAAAATCCACGGTCAGAATATGGCATTGATAACTTATTTAAAACATTGTAAAACCTTTTTTTTTTGGGGGGGGGGGGGGGGGAGGGGGAGCTCTTAGACTTGCTTCAACAATTTGCACGCACTTTAAAACACCTCTAGATTCACCAGCTATATAAATACATTGCTTTTGGGGTTCAACGGACTAAACAACACAAACCTTTGGGTAAAGAAATTAACATGTGCAAAACAACAATTTAACATTTTTGTAACAATTCTTAGAGCATGCACAGCGGTCATGGCGCGAGCTAAGAAATCAACGTGGTCCGCACACGAGCGGCTCAAGGGAGTGCATCGTTTGTGCACGGCTCGGGGCTCGACAAGCGGCCACGAGCCTTGAGCCGGCCCGTGTAATTTTTTGTGTCTCCTAGCACCCAAAACGACATTGTTTTGGGGCTAGGCTTTGAATTTTTTTGGAAAGTATGACAGCATATTTTTAAAAAAGGAAAATTTAAATTGCCAACAAGTCTTTTAATTTTATGTGTTTTCAATTGTAGAGATTGCCCAACAACCCTTTTAATTTTTGAAATTAAATTCTTAATTTGTAATTAAAATTCTTAATTTTGTATGTTTTTAGTTGTAAAGATGTTGAAGGTGCTTTTTTAACCAAAAAACAAATGAAGCAATTTTTTTTAATAAGTCTCCTTTAAACAATTGTGTAATCAAATTAGTACTAATATTTTTCACAAATTATTCATCTGAATAATAAAGCAAAATAAATGAATAAAAGTAATTAAATATGTTTGGTTGTAGGGTCAATGTGTATTATTTCATGTGGTGAGCCAAAGTGATGATCCTTGCACTAGAGAGAGGAAGGATTGTGAGCTGAGAAATTAGCTCAGAAGCTGACGTGGTAGAGGTAGACCCCCACTAATGAGCCAAAAATCTGGCTCATTATTGGGAATGCTCTTAATACAGAGCATCCATTAATCAGTGAGGTCAATGCTGAACTTGACGGTTTAGCTGTTGTCCGGCGCTTTCACTTTATCCAGGATCAGGTCGGCAGCAGTTTGCCCCCTTTAGATATGTCCAAAAGATGGTCACACATATACACGGTAGTTTCCCCCTACAGTATGATAGGATGCTACTCTATGTTGTCAACAATTCATGTTCATAGTGCCCACTCAACTAAATGTCTAAATTAATCAAGAATATTGCACAAATTCACATTAATAACGACCCAAAAGTTTCCTAAAACACCAACTCCGTCAGCAGTCACATACGCATACCAAGCACAATTCGCCTCAATTTCGTCAACCCAACTATTTACATATTTAATTTCCATGATTTCTACAATCCAATCCCTAATTCACTCTTATACAATTGAACCAATTAAGAGAAATCTCAGGGTTGAAATTACTAATAGTTTAGGAATTAGAATTGCCCTCCTCGATTCAAATCAATTAGGGCAAAATTGGGTTGATTTTGGGTGGATTCTCATCGTTATGACTCAAAATCCCCTCCCCTGCTTTTTTCAAGTTTTTCCCTCTGCTACTGTGCTTGTGGTGCTTAAGCGACCTCCATGCTTGCGTGCTCGCCACCGAGAAATTTCTAGCTAGCTACTTCGGTTGCACTGCCACCATTACCGCAATCCCTATCTCTTCCTCTTGCTGCCTCTCGCTTCTTTTTTCTCACTCATGCTGTGGTTACGAGGGTTTGGTGGTAGGGTGTAACGAAATGAGTGGTGATACGCGTCTTGGTGGAAGTCAGAAATTTTGTGTCAACTACCATGTAAATGCACAATTGCAATTTTTGTTTTTTTGGGGATAAAACAAAGTCTGGCTTGAAAAGAATATGGTAATCCTATAATTTAGAAAATTTTATGAAAAATTGTACAAAATAGAAAAGTGAAGGACTAAATATGTAAATGAATTTGCTAATAGAATTTTTATGCCCATTAAGTTTGAAGATTCGATATACAATTTTCCATTTAAATCAAGATATTTTTGAAAAACAAAAATAACTAAAATGAATAACTTTTTTTGAAAAGTATAGTGGGAAAGTTATCTATGTATTTTCCTAATTTGTTTTATTTCCTTAGTTGTTTTTACACTTATCACCGTAATTTATGCTTTTTTTTACAAAAATTTGTACACTATTTAAACATAAAAAAAAAATAGAGATCTCATAAAACGAAAATAGTTATTTGAGGGCTTTTGTTTAAAGAAAGATCTCATAAAACAAAAATAGTTATTTGAAGGCCTTTTTTCAAAGGAAAATATTTGATGACTTGAAATTTTGTTGGGTAAGGAGGAAAAAATTAATTTCAATTCCTTGAAGGAATGAAAAAAAAATTGTGACAAATGGTGTTTGGGTAAAATATGGAGCGAAATATTGGGAAAATAAAAAAATTCAGAAAATGGATAATATATCCAAAAATAAGTGCTAGAAAAAGATAATGTTTTCATTGTATATTTGGTTTCCCAAATCTACTGAGTAACTACCCAGTCACCTCTAGAATCATATGGATGATGTGACTCCACTAGGGATGAAAGTTGAACGTTGATGAGCAAAATTAGACTAAGAACGAAATCCCTTCTCTTTAATTACAACAATAAATCCGATCCAAATACCACGATTAGCGTATATTTAAATGCTACATCCAGAAGAGCAACTATATAAGTACTCATTGAAATCGAATAGAAGACATTGAGAAAACAAGTTTCATAAGAAAAGCCTGAACAACATTAAGAACAAATCATCAGCAACCCCAATCTCTCTTGGCCGGAAGTGAAAGTACTGAAACAGTAGTCTGCTACTATAGTCTCTCTCTGCAAGAAGTCCAAATAACATATTTGTTTCTTTGATATGCTTGAGATGAGGTTCAAGGTGTTAGGGGTAAATGACCTGAGAAAAATATTGCTTTAATTACTATGAATCTTGGAGATGAGGTTGGGAGGTTGGAAGGAGGACGGATGAACTTAAAAGGCATGTCAATAGCTTTTACACCTAGTCCTAGCTATGATAAGACACTACCATGACTTGTTGATTCTTACAAGCAAACTTGGTCATGTCCACTTCATTAGGTCAACTAGATTTATGAGTTTCTAATTAAAAGAAAAAACTTCCCCTAATTAGCCAAGTATGCTGGTAGTTTGCCAAAATGAATACTTAGATTAGAGACAGCAAATTGTATGACTTATTTAATCCCCACATAACAAAAACACCGGCATAGTTTCTGAAGGTCACATAGAAAATAGGCAAATTATAAGATTTTGATATTTAATGTTGGTCCTATTTCAATTGATAAGATTTTGACTTAATTTAAACCGTGTCAGGTTGGGGTTGAAAATGTTTATCCAACCTTCCAATTTGTACTTAAATTGTTTTCTTGTTCGCTTGGAAATAAGCGTTAAATTTATACCGCAAGAAAACGGTTTATTGTCGCATACTTGGGGTGCGTCCACTGAGAACAAGATTCCAGAATACCTAACTTAGTGATTAGGCTGAATCTAGAGATGTGAAGAGTAAGTTTGAGAGTGAAAGAAACAACGGCTAGGCAAAATAGTAGTCTGAAATTCAATTGGGGGAAGAACTTAGGTCGATGGATTAGTTGCTAGTGGCTAGTTATTCATTCTTGGCATGGATTCCCGAACTTGACTTAATCGACAAATGATTCATAAAGGGGGTGATTGGCTTGTTTAAGATTGTCCAAACCTCCTTTTGAAGACTAAGGGTAACCTTAATCACCAAACCCACCTATTTTCATGGGGGCTTGAAGGTTAAGATTGAATAGGGCCAACTTGCACCTAATAAGGCCTTGGGTTATTTTCATACCTAAGACTTGTTCTCTCTTCTTCTATCCACAAAGCGAGAATACCACCTCTCGGTGTGATTATTCACCCTAAGCACATGATAAAATGTCCTTTGGGATATTTCATTAAACACTTGGTGGGTAGAGAATGTGACCCCTAAATAACTTGGAGATTAAGGCAGGATAAGTTCACACCAAGTTTATTAAGCCATCCAAGCTCCTGATCCCCAACCCATGTTGAGGAAACTACTCACTAATCATCATCTTAACAATCCAACAATCACAACCAAGCATGATCAAACAAGTAAACAACACCAACTGAAAAGGAAAAGAGAGAGAAAGAAGAACAAACTTAGATTAATGGATTAGAGAATGAAAGTCTTTAAGATCTTTAATCAAGAAAAACCCAAGGACCCTAATCATTCTTAACCCTAAAATCAAGCATAGAAAGTGTTTAAAGTGCTTTTACAAGAAGAAAATCCAGCATGCCTGTAATTAGGCAAAACATGGTATTTGTAGGTTAAGTAAACTAGGAAAATGCGATAGGGATCGCCTTGGAGACACCCTGGCCATCGCCTAGCAGGAGTTTCTAATGACATAATGACGGCCTACCTATCGTAAAGACGAAGGCCGTCACCATCTCCTGGAAACCTGCAGGGCAGCAACAGTCAGGCTGTTGCCTGTCCTTGTGCATTAGAAACTTTATATTTGCCTTGCTCACTTGCTCCCCTCAAGCCTTTGGGTGATCATCCTTGCTCTCGCCTTGCCTTTTTCCAGGTTTTAGCTACCCCTCTTCCTTGAATATCTTGAAATTACCTTCAAAAGGTCAGAAAAGGGCTTAAAATAAGGCAACGACGTTAGAAGAGGCATTATATGGTCAAATCCCTCTAACTCAAACGAAAATTAGGGAAAATGAACTAAGGGGATATGAGCTTAGTTAAAATTGGGGTTCATCAACTCCCCCATGCTTAGCTCTTGCTTGTCATCAAGCAAGCTTAGCTTGACACTGCACGAAGGAGAAAATCGATTCCTAAAGTACCCTTCTCCGATATGGCGATAAAGGCCAACCAAATAGCAAGGTCACACAATCAAGAAGTGACAAAGATGAGGTGAGGAAGCAAAATAGACATGATACTTCCTCAGAATTACCTCGATGATAAGCGCATCTTATGCCTTAATGAGATCTTCAAGGCATGAAGTGAGGCAGTTGGCTAATGGTGGGCAAAAGAGACCAGGGAAAGCCTCGCTTTATGGCCAAGTGGGACTTTTCTCTCCAAGTGTTTAAATGCATTCATGTTTACTCTCATTGCTAAGCTAATCAAAAACCATAGGCTTGTAGGAGTCCTCATTCTCCACCGCTTGGGGCAAAAATGCACGCACTTTGATCAAGAGGGCTTTGAAAAAGGGTACAATGGGGCTCTTTGGTAAACGTAAGATGGGAAAAATATTTTGGGATAAGTAGAGCTGAATAGCCTTAAGCTAGGGGGCAAGAATACTTTCCACAATAAGGAGATAGAAACAAAACTCTACTTCACACCCACAACCCACTTTGGAACAACTCAAGAGGGGGCCAATTCAATTTGAAATGAAAACCAGTTTGCCAAGCACCTTATTTGCAAAAGTTTTCTCCTTTTTTTTGTACATAAAAGGAGGCTTGCTCCTGTTTTTCCCTCATTTCATTTGTTTTTTTTCCCCTTTTTTTTAAGCAACCTCAACCCAAGGGACTTGATGCTAAGCACTTAGTTAAGGACATTCTGGCTTCCCTTCCATTCCCTTTTCAAACACAAATTTCCACAACATACACCCAATGATGATCTAACTCAAAAGCAAACCCCACAATCGTGAAAAGTTTTACTCCACTAGCCTCAATTGCATTAGGGTAAGAAATGTGAATTGGCTAAGGGTGAAATGAGTATGGGAACAATAAAGATAGACAAGGCTCAATGTGGGTGAGCAAAAGGGTCTAAACATCATTTAGGTGGTTTTTAGGCTACGTGGCTTAAACAGCAAAGAATGCCTCAATTATATCAAATGGTGCGTATTGCCTAATATGGTTTTGAAAACGCACTAAGCCAAGTCCTAGCAATGCAATTAAGGGTGAGCCACACAAGAAGAAAAAAAAGAACCACTAAAGATGAGTGGTCACCTGAAGGCTCAAAAAACTCACGGGTCAAGTCACCTTGGTGACAACTATTTATCCTATGAGTCAACCACTAGCTAAATCGCTCCAAATCAAGACCAAAAGAGCCTCAAAAGCAAAGGCGTGCACACAAGGTAAAACAATTACCAAAGGAGCTTACACTACCATGCTACAACAACCAAAACCAAAGCCTCATCCCAAGTGTGCAACCAAGCTAATCAATCAACAATTTACACCACGTACTCGCATCATAAAAGGTTTTTTTTTAAATTTTTTAAAATTTTGATTCTTTTTTAAAAGCAAACAGAGATCAACAAGAAGGAAAATGAAGAGTAGGGTAAGAAATGTACCTTGCAGGGTTAATGTTGCCCTTCTCGGCATTGCTTCTCACGATTAGAAAAGGAAACAAATATATATACAATGCAAAAGAAGGGTATACATGCTCTACTTATGCAAGGCCTAATCTGCAATGATTCCTAAAAATGCAGCTAAATGAGTTACTATCCTATATGAACACCTCTTAATTTTTTCCATTCACTAATCATACCACTAAGTCAATCCCACCAACACCTTAATCAAATCAGCAAAGTCCTAAGAAATACCCCCTAATGACAATAAGACAACCCATTTTAGGACTCTCTCGTACCACAATATCTCCCTAGCACATGAGCTTACTAACTTACCCCCTATGCTCAGGATATGCATTGTCCCCAATGTATAATCATGTAAAGAGTGCAAAGGGTAGGGGAGGGGGAGAAACTTATAAAACATTAATAGGGGCCACTGGACCTCTAATCGGGTGGAGGGTAGGGCCAATTATGGTGCTCATATGCATAGTAAACATTATGCTCCAAGTTCTATTACCGTCGATCAAACTCCATTTGCCGGTGGTACAACTCTTGTTGGGCTTGAGCGTGTTGTTGTTGACGCTAATCAATTGTATCGAGCCTCAAGTTGAAGCGAGAGAAGTGGTCATCCATATATTGATCGAAATGGGCTTCATTAAAGCCTGAAGAGCTTGCAGCACCTCGGCTCATAGTCATGGGGGGTTTAAACATCCTCTCAGGTGGAGTGAACCTCGAACATCCGACACCTCCCTCTCCTCCACTGATATGCCCTCCCTGGGGTGAAGAGTCATCCTCATCCGTATCTATATCGATATCATCATCATACACCCAATTGGAGGGATCAGAACAAGTGGTCTTAGAGGGTTTTGGGACTTAAAAAAGAAGTTAGCCGTGGTGGTTGACAAAGGCACGTCCACCCTCCATTTTGAAAATCTTCATGTTAATACAAGCGGCTAAATCTAAGCATCCCCCTTGGAACAATGGAGTTACTTTTCTTATGAGAGACTCCAAACCCAAAGCATATGCAATAGCTGAAATGATACCCCCACAAGCAATAGGGGACTTAGAAGAGGAAGCTTGAAAGACCAACTAATAGAAAATGAAAGCTCCCGTATAAAAACTCTCATCATTGAGGATACACCACAAGAGAAAGACTTCACTCCATCGGGCTTTGTTTTGGCTCTCGTGATGTGTGAAAATGGTGTTGGCCATGAGGTAGTGAAGATATCAAAGGTCGAGGTTGCAAGTAGAGGTGACCTTAGAACTACTAGCACTATAGGCTACATAACTCCTCAAGTTGTCCTTCACCACGGTACACTTATCACATGTGATTTCCATCCAAAACTGTTGTTATTGAAATTCTCATGGGCAGGGGTCCAAACATTATCATGAGGGAGCCTTAGATGACAGTCAAACTCCTCTAGGTTGGCCTTAAAGATCCGATTAAAAAGCCGAAATTGGATGTGGATGGGTATTTTTGGTATGGGGTGTTCCAATTCACCTTAAGGGAGCTCAAAAACTCCTACCACAAGCTCTCATACAATGGTTTAGTCATGGTCATGTAATCAACCCAACCCACAATCTTAAGCAATTCATTTAAACTTTCCAGCAAGCCTAAACTCCTCAACATACCAGAGTCAATGTCTTTAGGCTCAGTTATTCGTCGGCTAGCAATGGAATCATAACGACTGGTTTGCTCTTGCTCAATGAATTGTAATGCATATTTGTTTATAGCATGAGGGGGAGTACAGTGGTTACCTCGGGTCGCTTCGACCCGGATTGGGGCACATTGGCGGTGGGAGTAGGGGCAATCGTCTTAGCACGCTTGGAGGTCCCTGAAGATGAAGGTCCGAATGTGGTTGTCTTCTTACCCATGGTGGAATCAAGCCCAAAAAGTCCTCAAACTCTAAATAGTTATAGCACCTCAATCTCTCCAAAACTAAGTAATCCAAGCAAGCTATGGAGATACCCACTAGCAAGAGAGCACCAAATTGGAGTAATAAGACCTTAAAAGTGAAGCTTTCTCTCTCCTTAAACTTCCATGGTGGTGAAATTTATAGACAGAGAAAGTGATGAGGTGGAGGTACAATGTGGTATGCAAATGGAAGCTTGGACTGGGGGAAAGCAAAATTCGATAATAGAATGGCCGGAAAACACCTTGAGGTGGCCAGATTTTAGAGAGAGAATATTGGGGTTAGGGTGTGAGTGGTGAGGATTTGTGTGAGTGGTGGAGAAAGAAGGTATTTTAATGGAAGAATAAGCAAGTAAAGGTGAAAAGAGTGAAGAAAATGGTGAAAAATAGTGAAAATGTGAGTGGGAGAGTGGTGGATTTGAGGGCTTGGTGATGGAGCTTTGAGGGGTTCTAGAGAAAAAAAGTCGTGGGGGTGTAGAAGATGAAGAAGAAATGAAGAAAGAGGAAAGGAAAAAAAAGACAGTATTAGGCTAGGTAACATACGTCGCCTATACGACGATCTGTCATCAAGGATCTGGTGATGGCATGGTTGTCGTTCTGACGACAGCCATCGCTAGCTCCTTGAATTTGGGGAAAGTTCTCGTAGGCCCAGGTGATGACCATCATTTAGTTGATAGCCCGCCCGTCGCCTAAGCAATTTCAACCGAGGTAAATTTGTTCCATTTTTTTCCGGGTAACTCTTCCTCCTTATTTGAGTCAAAAGCCACGAGGAAGATCCTGCCTCTTAACAAGCGCTCTTTTAAGGTCATGAGCTTGACTACAAATGGATTTTAAGGGGAATTGGCATCCGAAAGGTCGTAGGTGACCTTCCCGTCAATCGGCTCACCATCAATGTAACGCTTGATCCGTGATTCATTCACTTTGAAGGCACCCATATATGGCCTCCGTGCCTATCTCAATTTCTCCATAGGGATATACCTTCTTCACCTTAAAGGGGCTTGACCACCTAGAAGGGAGTTTGCCTGGAAATAATTTCAACCTTGAATTTAAGAGAAGGACCGAATCACTAACTCGGAACTCCCTCCAGTGAATATGCTTGTCATGCCACCTGTTCATCCACTCCTTATAAATCCTTAAACTTTTATAAGCATTAGAGTGAAGCTTTTTCAAGCTCATTTAATTAGAGCAACCTCTTTTCGCCCGTGGCCTTCAAATTAAAATTAAGAAACTTGATAGCCCAATAGGCCTTGTGCTCTAACTCAATAGGGAGATGGCATGGCCTACTGTAAATCAATCTAAATGGCGTGGTGCCAATAGGGGTGTTGAAGGCCGTGTAGTAAGCCCATAGAGCATCATCTAGCTTGTCCGTCCAATCTTTTCTTGATCGTACAACCATTTTTTCTAAAATAATCTAGATTTCTCGGCTGGACATATCCACTTGGCCACTCGTTTGAGGGTGGTAGCCAAGCCCATACTTGTGATGCACCTCGTACTTCCTCAACAAATTCTCAAGCTTCTTCTCAATAAAATGAGTTCCATTATCACTAATGAGGACCCAGGGGACTCTATAGCGAGGGAAGATTACCTTCTCGAATAGTCGAACTACCACTCGGGAGTCGTTAGTGGGGCTAGTGAGGGCCTTCACCCAGTTGGAGACATAACCGGCGGCCACCAAGATGTACTTGTTACCTCGAGAAGATGGGAAAGGTCCCATGAAGTCCATGCCTCAAACATCAAAGACTTCAACTTTAAGTATATAATTTAGGGGCATTTCATGTCGCCTAGACAAGTTTTCGGCCCTTTGACATCGATCACAAGCCCGAACATGTTTATGCAGATCTTTGAACAAGGTGGGCCAATAAAAATCGGCTTAAACGATCTTGGCCGCGATTTTATCAATGCTTGCATGCCCTCCACAGGGCAAGTCATGGCAATGAGAGATGATGGAATTGATCTCCTCCTCGGGCACGCATCTCCGTATAATGTCATCTCCATAAGCCTTATACAAGCAAGACTCCTCCCAAAAGTATAATTTGGCTTGGTAGAAAAATTGCTTCTTTTGACGGTAGTTCATATCCGGCGAATCCCATATGCCAAATAGTTGACCAATTCGGCATACCAAGGGACACTCGACGTTGCAAGGGCAAACAAGTGATCATCCAAAAAGAGTCATCGATTGGCAAGTCACACTCCCCTTCATACCTTAAGGATGTAGGTAACTAAGAGAGGTGATCTGCCACCACATTCTTAGTGCGCTTATTGTCCCAGTTTTTGAGTACAAACACTTAGAGGAGGAGGGCCCACTAAATTAGTCGAGGCTTGAAGTTCGCTTTGTCTAGAAGATGCTTGAGGGTAGAGTGATCGGTGTACACATTAACCTTAGAGCACAAGAGTGGTCAGAATTTCTCGATTGCGTACACCACTGCAAGTAACTCCTTCTTGGTGGCAGTGTAGTTTTGTTGAGCCTCATAAAATGTCTTGCTAGCATAATAGATAACATATGGCTTCTTGTCTTTCCGTTGCCCTAAAATCGCCCCAACTACATGAACTCTAGCATCGCACATAATCTCGAAAGGAAGACCCCAATCAGGCAGTTGGATGATGGGGGGCTGTGATAAGGGTCTCTTTGATTTTCTGAAATGCTTCAAGACACTCGTTAGTAAAAACATGGGGTATCTTTGGCCAGAAGCAAAGTGAGAGGCTTAGCTATTTTAGAGAAATCCTTGATGAAACAGCGGTAGAAACCTGTATGTCCGAGGAAGCTTCTCACCCCTTTGACATAAGTTGGGGCTGGCAAGTACTCAATATGCTTTATCAACCTCAATATCGCTCTACGAAACCACATGCTCTAAAACTACACCTTCTTGCATCATAAAATGGCACTTTTTACAATTGAGGTCCAAGTTAACTTCTTCGCATTTATAGAGGGCTTTAGCTAATTTCTCCAAGCACAAATCAACAGTGCCTCCAAAGATCAAGAAGTCATCCATGAAAACCTCCATTATCCTTTCAACAAAGTCAGAGAAAATGGCACGCACACACCTTAGGAGGGTGACCAAGGCATTCTATAAGCCAAAGGGCATTCTACGGTATGCAAAAGTTCCCGTAGGGGCATGTAAAAGTAGTTTTCTCTTGGTCACCTCAGTAGACGAGGACTTAGAGGAATCCAGAGTATCTATTCAAGTAATAAAAGAAGGAATACCCGGCTAACCATTCCAAATTTAGTCAAAGAAAGGAAGGGGGAAATGGTCTTTCCGGGTGGCATCATTGAGTTTCCTATAATCAATGCACATGCGCCAAACCGTGACCTTCCAAGTAGAGATAAGCTCATCTTGGTCATTCCTGACAATGGTCATACCCCTTTCTTAGGAACTACTTGAATCAGCTCATCCAATCACTATCCAAGATTGGATAGATGATTCTGACATCAAGTAACTTGACAACCTCTTTCTTGACAACCTCTTGCATATTGGGATTCAAACAACGTTGAGGTTATCTAGAGTGTCGATGCTCTTCAACAAGAAGAATTCAGTGCATGTAAAATGAGAGGCTAATCCCCTTGATATCATCAATGCTATAGCCAATGGCGCCTCTATACTTTTGAAGCACACGTAATAATTTCTCAATTTGCGTGCCATTAAGCTTAGCACTAACAATAACGGGAAAGGTGTGATTGGCATTAAAAAATTCATACCTTAGATGAGAAGGTAAGGGCTTCAATTTTAACTCGGGGCACTCTTCTTGTCTGCGTTACAAGATTAAACCTCCACATTAAGATCCTCCCTTGGTTAGTGTTTAAGGAGGTATGGTTGGGCCAAGGTGAAGACCTTGGCATAGATTCCAACTTCTTTATCTGGGTAAGGGTCAACCACATTGCCACAAATCCAATCAAGCACTCCTCAAGAGGGTCCGTGGGAGGGCTAAGAGTTCCCATATTCTCAAGTACTACCTTTGTAAGGAAATCAACCCGGTAGCACACATCCTCTAGGGACGGAGAAGTTATAGCTTGTGAAAGATTAAATTTAAGCTTCTCCTTACCAACTTATAGGGACAGCTTCCCATTTTTAGCATCAATAATTGCACCCGCCGTGGCTGGGAAAGGGCGCCCTAGGATGATAGGTATTGGAGCTCCTCCTCCATCTCCATGACAATGAAGTCATAAGGGATGAAGTATTTCCCAACTTAAAGAGGCACATCCTCTAGAGCTTCAATAGGATACTTTACGAAACGATCCATAAGTTGGATTGCAATTGTGGTGGGCTTGAGTTCCCCCACTTGAAGCCTCTTGCATATTGAATGGGGCATAATGCTTACACTTACCCCAAGGTCACATAGGGCCTGACTTATGGTGATATCCCCTATGGCACAAGGAATGGAGAAACTCCCTAGGTCTTTGAGCTTAGGAGGGATCTTGTTTGGAGGATTGCACTACACTCCTTCGTGAGTGAAACCGTGGCATTTTCTTGAAAATTTTTTTTGTTGGAGAGCATCTCTTTTAGGAACTTGGTATAAGAGGGCATTGCAGAAGATGACATCTAAAAATAGGATATTGATTTGTAATTTCTTAAGCTCCCCTAGAAATTTTCCAAACTTGGCCTCAAGGTTGGCCTTGGCAAGTCTTTGAGGGAAAGGAACTGGTGGTTGATAGGGCTCAACCGACCTAGGCTTTGTGGTCTCCTCATGCTTGTCTTGCTCTCCTATTTCCGAGACCAAATCATCCTTTTCTGCTAACATTTCCTTACCCTTCTCTTTGGCCAACCCTTCATCCGCCTCCCTTTGAGGCCCTTGTGGTTCTTCAAGTTGTTTTCCACTCCTTAACATGACGACATGCATTTGCTCCTTGAGGTTGGCTTCCGGTTGGCCTGGAAGGTGCTTGAGAGGTCAAGACAAGTGGCTCACTTGTTAAGCAATTTGAGCCAATTGAGTCTCCATCATCTTTTGGTGTATGGACAAGCTCTTAAACTCGGCATTGAATTTGCTCACGGACTCACCAAAAGCCTCATTTATCTTACTTTGAGTTTGAATGAAGCCCTCTATCATGCTCTCCAAGTTGGACTTTTGAGTTGGAGGTTATGGAGGTTAAAATTGAGGGGCACGGTATAAACAATTGGGGGGGTTAGGATGATTTTGTGAGGGGTGGTGAGGAGCGGAATTTGGATTTTGTAGGAGAAGTTTCGGTGGGTGTCTCCAACCCGGATTGAAGGTATTGAAGTCGGGGGTGTTGTTGAAGTTATGGAGGGCATTAGCTTGTTCAACAATGAGAACTTAAAATGAATGGCTAAGATGACACTCATTCTCACTATGCGCTTAAATTCCACACACTTCACAAACGCAAGCTTGTCCAATTGACCCACTAAGGGTGCCACTGTGAGAAGGAGTATGTTCATGTTGATCTACCTTTTGAAAAAGTGCGTCAACCTTACTTGTAAGCATAGTAAAGGCATCAACCTCATGCCTTCCGTCTCATTTGGGGAGTCCCCTTTCACTTGCCCAATGGTAGTTATTGGATGCCATATCTTTAAGTACTTGTTTGGCTTCATTGATGGGTTTGGCTACAAGAGCACCTCTAGCGGCAGCATTAATTGAGATCTTCATCGGTTGTTGAAGACTGTTATAGAATGTTTGCACCAACGACCAATCCAGGATGCCATGATGAGGGCACTCCCATTGGAGCTCCTTAAAGTACTCCCATGCTTTATAGAGAGACTGATTCTCTATTTGAGAGAAGGAGGTGATATCATTCCAGAGTTTGGCGGTCTTCCCGAGGGGGAAATACTTGCACAAGAACGCTTTGGAGAGACCATCTTAAGTAGTGAACGAATTGACATTCGAGTTCAAAATCCAAGGCTTGGCATTGTCCTTCAAGGAGAATGGGAATAGCCTAAACCGGATGGCATCGTTAGAGACCCCATTCATCTTGATAGTGTCACACTTCTCCAAGAAAGAAGCAATGTGGTTGTTGGGGTTCTCCATTGGGTATCCTCCAAATTGGTCTTGTTGAAATAGGGTAATGAATGCTGGGTTGAACTGAAAATTATTGGCCTTGACGGAAGGTTTCACGATGCTAGATGGGATGGCATTTAGATCGGGCATCGCGAAGTGCCTCAATGGTGTTGTGGCGGGATCCATGTTGGCTTCTTGAATTTGGCTTCATTCCCTAGTTTGACTTCGTACATGCCATCGGAGAGCCCAGAGAGTGGCTTCGATCTCAGGATTAAATAGAATCAAATCACCTGAATCTTGACTTTTCTTGTGCATGCAACGACAAGTACTACCAAAGGATGTAAGCCGACTCAAGAAAGAAATGACAACAAAGGAAAAAAATTAAAAAGAACTCTAGCCTCCAACCACACTTCAAGTTATGATACATAAGGAATCTTGTTCCCTAGGAACGGTGCCAAAAACTTGATCGCTTGGAAATAAGCTTTAAATTTATACCGCAAGTGAATGGTCTATCACCGCATACTTGGGGGTCGTCCATTGAGAACAAGACTTTAGGATACCTAACTTAGTGATTAGGCCAAATCTAGAGAGGTGAAGAGTAAGTTTGAGAGTGAAAAAAAACAAAGGCTAGGCAAAATAGCAGTCTAAAATTCAATTAGGGGAAGAACTTGGGTTGAGGGATTAGTCACTAGTGGCTACTTGTTCATACTAGGCATGGATTCCCAAGCTTGACTTAATCGATAAATGATTCATTAAGGGGGTGATTGGCTTGTTTAAGACTGCCCAAGCCTCTTTTCAAATAGCAAGGGTAACCTTAATCACCAAGCCCGTCTATTTTCATGGGGACTTGAAGGTTAACGCTGAATATTGCCAACTTGCACATAATAAGGCCTTGGGTTATTTTCATACCCAAGACTTGTTCTCTCTTCTTCTATCCACAAAGGGCGAATACCCACCTCTCAGTGTGATTATTCACCCTAAGTATTGGATGAAATGTCCTTTCGTGCAGTTTATCGAGTACTTAGTAGGTAGAGAATAAGACCCCTAAATAACTTGGAAATTAAGGTAAGACAAGTTCACATCAAGTTTATTATGTCATCCTAGCTCCTAATCCCTAGCCCAACTTGAGGAAATTACTCACTAGTCATCATCTCAACAATCCAACAATCACAACCCAGCATGATCAAAGAAGCTAAACAAAACCAACTAAAGAGGGAAAGAGAAAGAAAGAAGAACAAGCTTAGATTAATTGAACGTAGAATGAAAGTCTTCAAGATCTTCAATCAACCAAAATCCAAGAACCCTAATCATTCTTAACCCTAAAATTAAGCATAGAAAGTGGTTAAAGTGCTTTTACAAGAGGAAAATCTAGCATGCCCGTAATTAGGTAAAACAGGGTATTTATAAGCTAAGTAAATTGGAAAATGTGACAGGGGTCGCCTTGAAGACACCTTGGTCGTCGCCTAGCAGGGGTGTCCAATGACATAATAACGACCTGCCTATTATGAAGATGACGGCCGTTGCCATCTCCTAGAAACCTGCAGGCGAGCGACGGTCAGGCCGTCAACTGCGGAACGGCCGTTGCCTATCCTTGTGCCTTAGAAACTTCATCTTTGCCTTGCTCACTTACTTCTCTCAAGCCTTTGGGTGATCATCCTTGCTCTCGCCTTGCCTATTTTCAGGTTTTAGCTGCCCCTCTTCTTAAATACCTTGAAATCACCTTCAGAAAGTTAGAAAGGGATTAAAATAAGGTAACGATGTTAGAAGAGGCATTATATGGTCAAATCCCTCTAAATCAAAGGAGAGTTAGGGAAAATGAACGAAAGAGGGGATATGAGCTTAGTCATCATTTTTCTAAATTCCTAAATCTGTTATTTGATCTTGTTGTTGTACATGTTCGATGATATCAGGATTCCCATCTTCCTCATGTAATTTTGTTGGACATTTTAACTATAAAATTTTCCTCCTTTTACACTATTTTTAGATAGTATTTGATATAGAAACTGTGTTTTTTTCCTTTTTGGTTAGATGCCTTTGGATAATGTAATCATAGGTGTAAGTTTAGTACCACCCAAACCAAATCTATCTTATCTAATATAATAATAGCTATATTAAAAAATCAAAGTTTGCTTTCCGTTTCATAAGATAATTTTTTAAAACTACCTTTTCTATTGAAACTATTTTAAAATCTTTACTTATGTTTATTATGCCATTATTAATATATGCTTTTGAACACTTAATTTGCTTCTTTCAAGTCTATTAATATGTTGACATTAGAGGAAGGTATGTTTTTGACAAAATGGTTGATGTCCTTTTTTTAATTTATTTATTTACATCTATCCTTCTCTTATTTGCCTCCCCACGTTGGACTAAACATAAATATCAACGCCATAATCTTAATTTATATCATTTAAAAAAATCATTGTAATTATTTTGATACATAATTTTTAGTGGCTTGCACGCATTTTGTGTAAATCAATACTAGTAAGAGGATAAGGCTTTTATACTAAATATGAGATATTTTATTATAAATCTATTCTAGCATTTAATGTTTGCAAAGTTGGTGGCTATTTAAGGGAGTATCGGAAACATTTTGTAAAAATGGCATGTGCAATTATACAAGTATATGTCATTAGTGACTGATTATAGAATTACTTTGTTCATTTTCTTTATCTTTTGTATAAGTGATTATATCTTGTTGATGTGGTAATGTTCAACATATTAAGTGTGCTTACTACTTTATCCTATATGATTGAGAACTTAAGTTAAAGTTTCCAAAGCTCAAATTACTTTTCACTTGAAGGTGTCTTTTCCAACTTTTTGTATGTACTCATTATTAATGTCACTTGTTAAATAGTATAGAACTCCATTGTAGTTGCCTTAATTTAATTGTTAGAATTAATCGCCCAAGGACACAAGAGGAGGGTGAATTGTGTCTACCAACTTTTCTGATTGTTTTAGAACACCCGTGAAAACTGTTTGGATTGAGTGTTTGGAGTGAAGCAGAAACAAAACTAATTGCGGAAATAATAAAGAAGACACAATATTTTTATGTGGAAAACCACCTCTGGTCCAACTGAGGTGTAAAAACCACGACCTACCACTATGGGATTTCAGTGACACTTTCACTAAACGGGCCGAATTCGTTACACACGTAACACACGTAACTAGTCTACCCCGAGACCCTTGTTACACGGACACCATGTCCAACGTCTCCTAAGAGACCACGTCCAATGACTTGGACAATACGGACAACACGTGCAACGTCTCCTAAGAGACCACGTCTAATGTCTCCTAAGACTTGGACAATTTCTGGATTCAGTGATGAAAAAAGAAATAGCAAGATACCTTACTTGAATGCTTCTAGACAAACTGAATGTAAGGTACAATACGATCCCTATTATGCCAATATGAAAGACTCGATTTAGCACTCTCTTTGAAGGTTTTCTCTCAGAAAATTTAGACTCACAAAGAGAATTTTAAACCGTTGGAAAGCCTTAAGAAAAACTAGAGAAGGAGGAGACTTAAATAGTGTGGCGCATATGGCACAAGAGTAGGGCAAAGAGAATTCCACACCCACTTAGCAACTTAGTAGCCAAGCTCCTTATAATTTCTCCATTTGATATTCTTCTCTTAAAAGATAGGATAAAATCTTTCAAAGATCTTTCAAAAGTACTTTTTAAGGGAAGAAATGTTTTTTAGATTCTACAGAAAAATCTCTCAACATTATCTTTAAGGAGAAAATCGTTTTAGACCTAACTGACACAGGGAAATTAATCCTAATTATTTTCAAGAAAATCGTCAGTAAAAAAAGATCATTCTAAAATCTTAAAATTCGTTTTTTATCTTTGACGTTAGAACACCGCAGACCTGACTTCTCAGAATTGTTCTGAGGTAGTATTCTGAAGTACTTAAAAACATTTCAAAGCAAACGCTAAGTTAAGGCCTTCTAATTGGCATATCAACAAGAATCTGAAAAATAAAACCAATGCTAAGCCTAAGACTCTTGCTATCAGCTGAACTCCTTGGATATGATTTTGATGTTCCATGTTCTGTGCTCAGAACTGTTCTAAGGCAATGTTCTCATACTGTTCTTATCAGCTGGACTTCTTGTGTATATATCGACTTTGATGCTCCGCGCTCATTCAAACTGCTCCAAGTATTCTTCTAGATCCTATGTTAACACTCAACTAAAGCACAACACCTAATCTCAAGTACAACATATTGACTAGTTCATTTGGATTGTCATCATTAAAACCTTACACATTAATTGGGGCAATAATTTTCCCCTTTTTGATGATGACAAACCAAGTGACCGTAAGTTATCAATGACAATTAATAGTGAGACAGGACAAATACATTAGTGTTAAAACAATTATCCACCCTCATACTAGAGAGAAAACAAGAGTTAAGAGATCAACTTAAACTAAGCAAACTAATCGAAACAAGGTCATACTCATCTTTCCCCTTTTGACATCATCGAAAAGTATGAGGAGGCTGGAAGTTTAAATCTAGTGTGGATGCAATCACCATCAAAGCGATAATGCGAGAAATAACAGCGATACACTTAAGTATATGGTACAGTGATGATACTGGCCATCCGAGTCACTCACAAACAAATAACACATGCAACAAGTAAAGTTATAGCATAAATGCATTAACCATCCAAAAACAGCCATAAACCATTAGTAGTCACATACAAAATCAAGTGTTTGAAAAATAGTGTTGGAAACAGGGAAAGGAACAGGTTCAGGTAAAGGAAGGTGGAGGAGGGAATTTGGCCGTGAGGGCAAGAAGGGCACCCAATAGATCCTCGTGACGTTTGGCATTGAGAGCCTTTTCCTCCGTAAGCGCCTTCTTTACTTCAGCTATCTCCCCCTTCAATGTAATCTGGTCCTGCAATAGTGTATCAATTATGGGAATGCTGGATGTGAAGGCTTCACTAAGAACAGGTCCAAGTGGTGTTCGAAGCCCGTGTTCTGAAGTTGCACTGCCGCCTTTTGTCACTTTGAAATCACACCTAATCAACATGCTGTTGCCAATCTCATCACTGCCCTGAAAGCCTATTCCCTTCTGTAAGGGAATCCCAAGTTTCTCAAACACTGACGTCAGCAAGAACCCATACCCCATGTCATGATCCTTGGATGTGTTGGCAATTCTCCCAATATGGCTAATCATGATTGCAGGCAAGTTAATTTGGTCCAATTCTCCCAATATGGCTAATCATGATTGCGGGTAAGTTAATTTGGTCACCCCTATCCAACAAATCAGTGTAGCACATGTCCATGGGATCAGCAAGGTTATGTCCCTGACCTCGGGAAACAGTATTCTTAATCACAAACCAAAACAATAGTCGATGCAATGGTATCATTTCCCCCTCTCTCATAGACCGGGACATAGTCAAATGGGGTTTTTAGGCTAGCTTCTGGGTTAATTCCAACAGCCGTTCTTCACCTAAGGCGCTCTTGTCCTCTCGCACATACACATCAAAACCTTCGGACGACACCCCAAGTAACTCACCTAACTTCTTAGCATCAAACTGTAGGTCATGATCATTAACTGTGCTTGTCACCACTCCATTGGTGACAACACAGTTCATATAAAACTCAGCCAAGTCTGGAACTAAACATTCTTTCTTAGTATCAGTGAACAGGTCTAACCATTCCTGAGCTTCCAACTTCTCTAAGAACACCCCTAGCCCCTATTCCTGAAAGTATGACACCTTAACTACCTTCCCCCAAACCACAGATTTCTGGAGGAAATGCTCATATCTCTCAGCAAGTGTTATAGTTTTTCTAATTTTCTTCTTCTTGGATGCATTAGTTTCTTCAACCAGTTTAGATACTTGTTCTGGGGCAACCCATTTTTGGACAGGTTTCTTGGATGGAACTGGTTTGAGGGGTGCTTTGGTGGGTGTTTTGGAGGATTTAAGAGCCGATTTGGTCTGATTGATAGGGCTTTCAATACTGTCTTCTGGCAGGGGCAGCACAGTGGGAGGACACGAATTTCGAGTTTAAGGTCGTGATAAGGATGCAGTAACAGGTACATTGGGTGAGGCGGTGCTCTTTCTTTTGCATTTAAAGGTCGGTTTGGTTGTGGTTTGGGGCTGGGTTAGAACAGTTCGTTTGAACCACAAAAGTGGTTCATTCTCATCACTATCCTCAGCATCTTCAACAACAAATTCATTATCAACATGTCCAACATCATAATCCTTAGACTTCCCAACTAATTTGCCCTCGTTCCCCCTTAATCTAGACTCAGCCACAACTGGGTCATACACCACAATCTCCCAGCCCACATGTGGGTATACCAAAGGTACCATATCAAGGTTCAACTCTACTGATCTTAAGTCCAAGCTTTTCAAGAACCCAAAAATAGAGGGAGTAATCGAAAAAAAAGGTGAGGGAGGTTTTTCCATACTAATCAACATGATTTGTGGAGATGAAGGTGCCAGTGATATTCCCTCAGAACTCATCCCAATTCTGCCCCTTTTTCTTGATAGTTGGTCTCGTGGTGATCTTGGGTGAGACGTCTTGCACTTGGAGGATGCTTGACCGCCATGAGTTCTTACCATTGTGAGGACTTGAGGTGAGTTGGGGTTAGGTTTTTGAAGGGTTTAAGGAAGGAGAGGGAAATCGGGCCTTGGTAGAGAGAGAGAGAGAGAGAGAGAGAGAGGGATGGATGGATGGATGGGTTATGGAGAGAGAGAGAGAGTGGAGGGATTTGATGGTGAGCATGAGTGCCCTGAAAATCGAGGGATTTAATGGGAGAGTGTATTTTGGCCCTTCTTGGAGAGAGAATGTTTTGCATGTAGCACATCATTATGCTAGGTATGGTATAAATCATAGGTTAGGTGTAATGAAAGAGAAAATTTCGGTTTCCAACATTTTAAGAACGCCACTTGGTCAGCATATGATATAAACAGTTGTCAGGTCTGTTCCTAAACTCTGTTCTTGCTATTAAAAGTTCGGTGTCTCAGGACACTAAGGGCAATATCACTAGACCTCAACGAGTGTCAGTATGTTACATTCCACACATATGCCAGTAAAAGCACAAAAATTGAATGCATCCATTGTAACAATTTATTTGGCCTAAAACCCTTAGCCAGTCAATCATTGGGGTTAAACAAGTATGCTCAAGTTCTTTTAATCATTCCCAATTTAAGTCTATTCCTCTCAAACTGCTCTCTACTCAGTGCCTTGGTAAAGATGTCAGCAATTTACTTATCAGTGGCACAAAAATTCATTGAAATTAAGCCCTTTTCAACATTATCTCTCAAAAAATGATGACGTATGTTAATATACTTAGTCCTTTTATGTTGCCATGGGTTTTTGGCAATGTTAATTGCACTTGTGTTATCACAAAATATAGGAATGCATCCCGTGTTAACAAAAAAGTCCTCAGCTGTTGCCTTATCCATAACAATTGAGCACAACAAGAAACTGCTGCTATATACATGGCTTCTACTGTGGACATGGCAACGGAGTGTTGTTTCTTGGTTGCCCAAGAGACCAAACAAGGTCCAACAAAATGAGCCATACCTGAGGTACTTTTTCTATCAACTAAGGATCTAGCATAATCTTCCCTATTCCCAGTGACTGTTCCGAACTCATCCAGTTTGTTCTTGAACACTCACTTGGTGCCAATTATCGATCTGTCCTTAGGCCTTAGTTCAAGGTGCCAAACCTTGTTCCTTTCAAACTGATGAAGCTCATGTTGCATAGCAGTAACCCAGTCAGAATCTGCAAGGGCTTCATAAACATTCTTTGGCTCAATGTTACATAGAAAAGCATAGAAGGCACATAAATTTCTGAGTTTGGATCTAGTTTACACCCCTGTATTAATGTCAGACACGATCTGGTCAAGGGGGGTGTGAGCTCTGGTGCTTTCAGGATTGTGGAATAAATGAATCTACAGATACACTTACCAATCTCTCCTGTTCCCATATCAGTTCGTAGATAATTGGATTGAGTGGGCCGGTTCTATTTAGGTTCAACAATGCTTCCCCTTGACTGGTTTGCTCCCTACCCACCTTCCAAATTATCAATTCTAGGATTTGGTTCACCTTCAGGAGTCTTACCTTTATCAACTATGGAGCTTTGAGTGAGCGAGAGGTCTTTTCTCATAAGACCAAGTTCAAACTCTTCATCCTGTGTATCATGCTCAATCAAGGAGTTAGTCTCATCAAGCAATATATGCACACTTTCCTCAACACACAAGGTTCGTTTGTTAAAAATTTTGTAGGCCTTACTATGTGAGGAGTACACTACGAATATGGCTTCATCACTTCTAGGGTCGAACTTTTCCAAGGGTTCCTTCCCATTATTATGCACACAGCATTTGCAACTAAACACTCTCAAGTGCATAATATTGGGCTTTCATCCTTTGAAAAGTTCATAGGGAGTCTTGTTGAGTGCAGGTTTGATCATGCACCTATTAATAATGTAACATAATGTATTCAGCGCCTCTACCCAAAAGTTCCTAGGAAGAGCACTAGCGACAAGCATAGTCCTAGCCATGTCTTCCAGAGTACGATTTTTACGCTCTACTACACCATTCTGTTGGGGTGTTCTGGGGGCAAAAAAAGTTGTGATCTACACCGTGTTCATTACAATAATCAATGAAGATCGAGTTTTCGAATTGTTTGCCATGATCAGACCTAAGACTTACTAATGAGTGTCCTACTCTCTTTTTAATTTTCTTGAGAAGCACAAGAAACTTCTCAAATTCATCTTTTGATGCCAAAAATAAAGTCCAAGTGAAATGAGAGTAATCATCCACTATAACAAACACATACCTCTTCCCACCTCTACTTGTGATCCTCATAGGACCACATAAATCAACATGTAGTAGTGCAAGAGGTCGGGAAGTGCTAACACTTGAAAGAAGTCCTAACCTGTTTTTCTCTAGCACAAGCGTCACACACCTTGTCATTATTGTACTTGATGGAAGGTAGTCTAACTACTAGATCCTTAGAAATAAGTTTATTCAGAAGAAAAAGGCTTGCATGACCTAGTCTCTTGTGCCAAAGCATAACATCATCATCAAGAGCACTTAAACAAGTCAAATGATTTTGGAAAAGTGAAAGAACACACACTTTATACACATTGTTGTGTCGTTTCTCTCTCAACACAACACTACCAGAATTGACATTGGTAATCAAGCATTGATCTGAAGGGAATTCAATGTGATTACCTCTATCACATAATTGAGACACACTTAGCAAATTATGTTGTAACCCATCAACCAAACACACATGATCAATAGAGTGAGAGAGTGATTTACCTATCTTACTTGCTCCGATAATTTTCCCAGATTTGCCATTTTCAAATGCTACTCTTCCTCCATCAGAGGCTGTAAGTGAGAGGAACTTTGATTTGCCTCCTGTTATGTGCCTTGAACAACCACTATCCAAGAACCATAGTTGATTGCCTCCACTCACTTTAGCCTGCAAAACAGCTAAGTGTTTCTCTTGGGAACCTAGTTCCACTTGGGTCCCATTTTCTTTGACATGGAGTTTAAGTCATCTTTTCTAAACCATACTTGTTTAACATACAATGAGTTTCTCTCCATGGCTCTTTTTCTCAACGGACAAGCACAACAATAATGACCAGTTTTTTTCACACTGAAAACAGATTATATTTTCTTGAAGTTCAACATATTTTTTGTTAACTGGTCTAATAACAGGTCTATTTACAAATCCTAGTCCCCTTTTATTTCGACTATGGTGAGTATTTAGCCAATTAAGCACTTCTGAGGAACCATTCCAGCACCTGTTCTTAACGAGTGTTGACCTCATACTTATATAAGGTTTTGATGATAACAAACGCAAATGTAATGCTCTATATGGTTGTGCTTGAGTTATGTGTTATTGACAAGATCCGGAAAACATTTTTGAAATATCTTGCTTGATCAATAAGTGTTTGAGAACAGTGTCTTAGAACAGTTGCTGGAAAGTACATGTGTTTCAGAATATCGGTTCAGAACAGTTCTAGGAACAGTTCTTCAAAGCAGCTAACTGGCAAGGACCCAAGGAGTATCAAAGAACATGGAGTACTTCAAAACAGCTCAAGGAACAGTTCTGAAAAGCGTCAAAGCATTTGGAGCGACAAGTCAAATCGTATACAAGCTGTCCAGCTGATTAACAAGAGTCATTGGTTTGGTACTTATTTTGTTTTCTCAGATTCTTGTTACTATGCCAATTAGAAGGTCTTGATTGAACATTTACTTTGAATGGTTTTTGAGATATCTAAGAATACTGTCTCAGACCAGTTCTAGGAACAGGGCTCAGAGTGTTTTTAAGCCAAAACTGAATTTCACGATTTTTCCTTGATTTTTAGGCTAACATTTTTGAAACGTCTGAGATATACCTTCTGTAGCCGTTGAGTCCAAAAGATTTATTTTTGGCTTTTGAAAAAAAAAATATTGTGGAGAGTTTTAAGCCTACTTTTTAGGATGAATTTTTCGCCAAGTAAAACAACTCCTATTTTTAGAATGTGGCTAATAGGTCGATAAAATTGCAGGCTTGGCTATTGGAAATTTGTGGTACTCATTTATCCTTGCAGCTTAAGTTGTTAGTGGGTGAGTTACCAAGTCTTGCGGCATAAGCACACAAAAATTTAATATTGTTTTATCCCACATACATTCTCTTATTTAAGAAACGTTTCTACCTCAGCATTGCTTACGGTTTTTCAAGGGATTAAATGTGCTTTGTGAGTCATATTTTCATAAAGAAAAGCCTTCAAAGTGTATGCAAAAGTTGAGGCTTCTTCATTGGCATACTAGGCGCTCAATTGTACCTTACACCCGCTTATTTAGAGGCACTTAAATGAGGTGTTCATTTCATTTTCTCCTTTCATCATTGAGAATTGAGTGTGTCCAAGTCTAGGGAGACTTTGGACATGGTGTAACTTATCTTGGGGTAGACGGTTAAGTGAGTGTTATATTTGTAATGGTGTAGGTTACTTCTGCAACGTACTTGGCCCATATAGTGGAAGTGTGTGAAAATCCTAAGGGGGTAGGTCGTGGTTTTTCACCTCAGTTGGGCCAGAGGTGTTTTCCATGCAAAAAACACCGTGTGCATTTTGTTTACTTTTCGCTGCTATTCCGTTTCTAGTTCACTGGAAACACTCTGTCCGAACTGTTCTTGAGGGTGTTTCAAGAAACTCTGAAAAATCGGCCAACACAATTCATCCCCCCTCTTGTGTTCATGTACTCTCAAAACTATCAGGTGGTATCAGAGCAGGTTCTCATTTAAAGGCTAACACCTTAAGAGATCCTAGAAGATGAGTACACCACAGGGAATGCTTGAGAGTCAATCTGTGACTCATCCACCATATTTTGATGGTCAACATTATAGTTGGTGGAAGAATCGCATGGAAAACTATGTTCAAGCTGATGATTATGAATTATGGATGATCATCAAGAATGATCCACGCATTCCCAAAAAGGCAATCAGAGATGGGAATATGGTTCCCGAGGAGCCTCAGGAATTCAATACCGAAGATTTTAAGATGATGGAAAAGAATGCAAAGGCCAAAAAGCTCTTGTATTTTGGCCTTGGTCCTGATGAGTACACTCGTATTTCTGAGTGCAAGTCAGTCAAAGAAATTTGGGATGCCCTCCAAGTAGCTCATGAAGGCACAAATCAAGTGAAGCAATCAAGAATTGAGCTTCTTATGAGGCAGTATCAGCTATTTGAAATGGATGATAAAGAAATGGTGATGGAGATGTATACCTACTTCATCCATATTATTAATGAGCTAAAATCATTAGGAAAGTCCTTCACCACTAAGGAATTGGTAAGAAAAATCCTACAATTTTTGCCACAGTCATGGGAGGCGAAAGTCACAGCCATTCAAGAGGACAAGGATATGAACAAAATCTCCTTGGACGAGCTCATCGGCAATCCCCAAACTTATGAGCTTAGAAGAAGCTCTCAGCTGAAAGAGGAGACCAAGAGAGACCGAGGCCTTGCTCTAAAGGCCTTGGAAGAGGATGGTTCGGACCTTGATGAAGAAGAAATGGTCATGATCACCCGAAAATTCAAGAAGTTCTTCAAGAAGGCCAAAGAGAACTCCAAAAAGAAGAACTTCAGCAAGCCCAGAAGCAATGAACGAGAGCAGTTCACTGGGTGTTTCAAGTGTGGCAAACATGACCACATTATGAAGAACTGTCCTCTACTAAAGGAAGAACAGGAGACAGAACAGTTCCGGAAACAAGGCAAAAAACAGTTTGGGAACAGTTCTGCAAGGCGATTCTCAATGGCAATGCTGGCGGCTTGGGGTGACACTACAGAAGACGATGAGGCCTCTGAAGAAGAAGAAGCTGTTGTAGCACTCATGGCCAGGAGTGAATCAAATTCGGATGATGAGCCAGTGGATAGTCTATCCCAACTCAAGGGAAAGGTACGTGGTCTTAACAAAACAAAACTTGAGGAATTGCTATTCACGTTGATGGATGAAAGTGATGCTATTAATGCTGAAAATTGCATGCTAAAAGATGTTTGTTCTGATTTAAAAAGGGATGTTAGGAAGCTTGAACATACAAATGAGATTCTTAAAAATGAAAGACTTAAAGTGGATGAAGAGACCCTTATTTTGTATGAAGACCTTAATAAACTTAAAGAAACCTTGAGTGTGAGAGAAAAAGTGTTTAACAGTGATCTTTCAAAGCTGGAAAGTCAGTCTCTTCAGCTGAAATAAAGGATAGAGTCCTTGGTCTGTGAAACTAGCCAATTACTTGAAAAGCTAAAAAAGGCCGAATCTGGCCTCACTGTAAACAGGCGCTGGAACAGTTCCTCAGAAGCGCTTAAATGGCTGAATACACATCATAACCGGAATAAGAAGGGACTAGGTTTTGTGACTAAACGAATTGTTTACCCAGTAAACAGAAAATATGTGGGACTATAAGAAAATATTATTTGTTTTCACTATGGTAAAACGGGTCATTATCGTTATACTTGTCCCTCAAGAAAGTATGCCATGGAAAGAAACATGATTTATGTAAAACAAATATGGGTTAGAAAAGATGAGATTTGCATATCTAAGGGAATGGGACCTAAGTGGATCTGGGTTCCCAAAACTAACCCCTAATTTGTTTTGCAGGCTAAAGTGAGAGGGAACAACCAAGCAAACAACCCAGCAAACAACGAACTGTGGTATGTGGACAGTGGTTGCTCACGACATATGACTGGTGAAAAATCAAACTTTCTCTCACTTACAGCCTCTGATGGAGGGAGTATGGCATTTGGAAATGGCAAATCAGGGACAATTGTCGGTTTATGTAAGATAGATGAGTCATTCTCCCATTCAATTAACGATGTATATCTTGTGGATGGTTTACAATATAATCTACTTAATGTGTCCCAACTATGTGATAAAGATAACCTAGTGGTGTTTTCTTCAAAACAATACTTGGTTGTCAATATCAATACAGGAGATGTTGTGTTGAGGGGGAAGCGACACAAAAATGTATATAAAGTGTGTATTCTTTCACTTTCCTAAAATAATCTAACTTGTTTAAGTGCTTTAAATGATGATGTTATGCTTTGGCACAAGAGACTAGGTCATACGAGTCTCTCTCTTTTGAAGAAACCTGTTTTCTAAAAACCTAGTAGTCGGCCCACCTTCCATCAAATACAATGATGACAAGGTGTGTGACGCTTGTGTTAGGGGTAAACAAGTCAGAACTTCTTTTAAACTGAAAAACTGTGTTAGCACTACCCGACCTCTTGAGATGCTACATGTTGATTTGTGTGGTCCTATGAGGATCACAAGTAGAGATGGGAAGAGTTATGTGCTTGTGATAGTGGATGATTACTCTCGTTTTATATGGACTTTGTTTTTGGCTTCCAAAGATGAAACTTTTGAAAAATTTCTTGTGTTTCTTAAAAGGACTGAAAAGAGAGTAGGGCACTCATTGGTTTGTCTAAGGTCTGATCATGGTAAAGAATTTGAAAATTCGAGCTTTATTGACTATTGTAATGAACATGGTGTTGATCATAATTTTTCTGCCCCAAGAACACCCCAACAGAACGGGGTGATAGAACGTAAAAATCATACTCTAGAAGACATGACTAGAACAATGCTTATTACTAGTGGTCTTCCCAGAAACTTTGCGGCGGAAGCATTAAATACATCTTGTTACATTATCAATAGATGTATGATTAGACCCATTCTCAACAAGACTCCTTATGAACTTTTCAAAGGTAGGAGACCTAATATTATGCATTTGAGAGTGTTTGGTTGCAAATGTTATGTGCATAATAATAGGAAGGATGCCTTGGGAAAGTTTGACCCAAGGAGTGATAAGGCAATATTTTTGGGGTACTTCTCACACAGTAAGGCATACAAAGTGTTTAACAAACGAACCTTGTGTGTTGAAGAGAGTGTGCATGTGCTGTTTGATGAAAATAACTCCCTTGTTGAGAATGATGCACAGGATGCAGAGTTCGAACTGGGCCTTGTAAGGAGAGATTTGTTGCTCACTCATTCCATGCATAAGAAAGGTAAGTCTCCTGGAGGTGAACCAAGTCCTGGAGCTGATAATGTGGAAGGTGGGCAAGGTTTAAACCAATCAGGGGGAAGCATTGTTGAACCCATTTTGGAACAAAACCAGCCCACTCAACCCAATTCTCCACGAACAAATTTGAGAATAGGCTCCAGAACAGGCCTGGGAATAGGCTCCAGAACAGGTTCAGAACCTGTTTCACCGAGTATTCCAGCAAGAGTAGAAAGCGTGTCTGTGGACCCACTTACTCCACGACCTTGAAAGCACCAAAGTTCACACCCCCTTGACCAAATCTTATCTGACATTCATATAAGAGTGCAAACTAGATCTAAACTTAAAAACTTTTGTGCTTTCCGTGCTTTTCTCTCTGACATTGAGCCAAAAAGTGTTCATGAAGCTCTTACAGATTCTGACTGGGTTATTGCAATGCAAGAGGAGCTACATCAGTTTGAAAGGAACAAGGTGTGGCACCTCATACCAGGGCCAAAGGACAGATCAATCATCAGCACCAAGTGGGTGTTCCGAAACAAGCTGGATGAGTTCGAAACAGTCACTCGGAACAAGGCTCGGCTAGTGGTTCAAGGGTACAACCAAGAAGAGGGAATTGATTATGAAGAAACCTTTGCACCCGTTGCAAGGATTGAAGCTATCCGCATTTTGGTAGCTTTTGCAGCTTACATGGAGATAAAGCTATACCAAATGGACGTCAAAAGTGCAGTCCTTAACGGATACCTAAAGGAAGAGGTGTATGTAAGCCAACCCCCTAGGTTTGAAAATTATGAATTTCCTAACCATGTTTTCAAACTTGAAAAAGCACTTTATGGTTTAAAACAAGCTCCTAGAGCTTGGTATGAACGATTGTCAAACTTTTTAATTCAAAATGGTTTTAAAAGGGGCAAGGTTGATAATATCTTGTTTCTAAAATCTAAGGGCGAACATTTGTTGATTGTCCAAGTATATGTCGATGACATTATATTTGGTGCAACTCACAATGATTTGTGTGATGAGTTTTCAAAATTGATGAGGAGTGAGTTTGAAATGAGCATGATGGGCGAGCTTAATTTCTTCTTAGGCTTGCAAATCAAGCAAACTTCAAACGGAACTATGATACATCAATAAAAATATGTCAAGGAATTAATTAAGCGGTTTGGAATGGAATCGGCCAAGCCTATAGATACTCCCATCTCTCCCTCAACTCGGTTGGTAATGGATGATGGGAGTCCCTCAGTTGAAGAAAAATTCTATAGGGGTATGATAAGGTCGCTTCTGTATCTAACCGCCAGTAGACCTGACATTATTTTTAGTGTTGGTTTGTGTGCCCATTTTCAGTCAAAGTCAAAAGAAACTCATTTAAAGGCTGTTAAACGGATTCTAAGATATTTAAAACATACTCCTGACTTAGCTTTATGGTATCCTCGAGGGTGCAACTTTAATCTTGTTGGGTATGCTGATGCTGACTGTGCAGGTTCCTTGGTTGATAGGAAAAGCACCTCAGGTATGGCTCATTTTCTTGGACCCTGTTTGGTATCTTGGGCAACAAAGAAACAACACTCAGTTGCCATGTCCACAGCAGAAGATGAATATGTTACAGCTACTTCTTGTTGTGCTCAACTGTTGTGAATAAGCCAACAACTCAAGGATTTTTATATTGACACGGGATGCATTCCCATATTTTGTGATAATACAAGTGTAATTAATATTTCCAAAAACTCATGTCAACATAAAAGAACTAAACATATTGACATTCGTCATCACTTTTTGAGAGACAATGTTGAAAAGGGCTTGGTTTTAATGAATTTTTGTGCCACTAATAAGCAAATTGCTGATATTTTTACGAAGGCACTAAGTAGAGAATAGTTTGAGAAGAACATACTTGAATTGGGTTTAATTAAAACAACTTGAGCATGCTTAATTAACCCCTAATACTTATCTAGTTAAATGGTTTTTCAGGTCAAACATCTTGATTCATTAGATGCAGTCAAATTTTCGTGCTAGAATTAGCACATGTGTGGATTATAACCTGCTGACAATCGTTGAGGTCTGGTGATATTGCCCTTATTGTCCTATGTTACCGAGCAACTGACAGCAAAAACAAGCGACAAGAACAGGTATGGCCACTGTTTATCACTTTGCGCGAATCAGGTAGTTTTTTTTCAGTTGTTGGACTTTATTTTCTCTTCCACCTTCCCAAGTAAGAAGCGGCTGGGAGACTTAAATTTCCCACTTCCCCTTCTTCTCGGCACCACATCCCAAAAATCTCTCTTCCTCTTCCCTCAAAAACGTTCGATTCCTTCTCCTTCTCTCCACCTTCAACACTCGAAACCCTAGCTCTTCTCTCTCTCAAACCCAGCAGCACTGGTGATGACCTGCGGCAGCCATTCCTCCTTCAAGCGTCAACCATCATCATCTCAAGCTCGACGACCGGCGCTAAAACGATCTCGCATGGCGTCTCCGCCAGCTTCTCCATCTCTGTCCTTGTCAGCGACTGTAAGACCGGCACCGGTCAGAGGCACGGGGTTCAATTTCCTTTCCCCTTTGCCAATTATTCCTATAATCTTTGGTTTTTTGAAAAGTCTTGATTTACGAACGGTAGGGATGAAACTGGGTGATGTTCCTTCTGAATTTGGGTGGGATTTGGTGTTGTTTGAGCCTGATGTGGAACCAACTGGGTCTAAGGGTGTTCTTGAACCCGGTGCAGGTCAAACTGTATTTGACGGTGTTCTTAAAGTAGACACGGCTCAAACAGGGCCTGGACCTGGTTCTAAACCGGGTGAAGCCCGAACGGGGCCTGCGCTTGTTTTCCTTGACAGATTGGATGACCCCTTCATTAATCTGGATCGGATGGAAGATCTTGAGGAGATTAACAGTGATGGGCTTGATTCAACCATAGAGGTCCTCCAACCTCAGCCCTTCTAGAAAACTAGACCGGATGAATGGGGCCCTAGACGTCGGTTTAAAACCACCACTTCCAAACCTGTTTCTTCACCTGTTCGTAGACTTCGAACCTGCAGTTCTGATACACCCTCTGTCTCTTCTCAGCCAAAAGAAGTAACTAAACCACCTATTATAAAACCCTCTGCCAAATCTACCAAGAAATCCACCCAGTCTCCTTCAGAAAAAACCCAGAACACTCCAACCAAAAGGAAGGCTGTTTTAGAACAAGTGCCAGAACAGGTGCTTGAAGAATTAGAAATTGAGGAGATTGTTTCCTCCCCTGGTAACACAGCAGCCAAAGACAAAGGAAAGGCTCCTGCCGACCAGGCTTCCAAACAGGTGCCTGCCTCCACTCCATCTGAGAAGCCTTCCTCCAAAAGAGCCTCATCAAAGAGAAAGGCTACTTCTGACCAGGTGCCCCAATAGGTGCCTATAGAAGCCAAGCCTGATAAACCCAAATCCAAGAAAGTCAAAACAACTATGACCACAGCAACCAAAGTTGCCCATTTTCTCCAAAAGAGTGTCGTACGGGGCAAAATTGTAAAGTTACTTATTTTCACGATCAGGGCCTGGAGATGTTCTTGGATAAACTTAAAGCCCAGGGCAGAGAGGGTGTTCAATACCTGATTTGGCAAAATTCTATGCCAACCGTAATGTCACCAATGGTGTGGTGATAAGTGTGGTCAATGGGAAAAGATTGCAGTTCAATGCTAAGGAATTGGGGAAATCTTAGGAGTTCCTGTTGTGGGCTTTGGGGTGTATGTGAGAGAAGACAAGACAATGCTCGAAGCTGAGAGATTGCACCAATTGACTCAAAGGTTGAGTCAACAACCATGTTTGAAAACACCCCGGTCAGTCAAGAAAGGGGAGATGACACCTTGTTACCGGTTGCTCTTATGGTTTATCATCAAAAACATCATCCCCCGGGGCCAAAGGCGTAACCTTGCGGATGCAATGGATCAGTGCCTTCTCGATCTCCTGGTCCTGGGGGAGCAGATCAACCTACCATCCATCATGATCAGTCATATCTCCCGCATTGTAAACACGGCTAGGGAACAGGACCTGGGGTATGGTTTTCTCCTAACCTCAGTATTTGAGCACTTTGGGATTTCTTTACAGAAGAACGTAGGGGTGTAAGTGACAGATGAGATAGTTAGCAGCACCCTGATCAGTTGTGGGTTCAAGATTGCAAAAGGTGAGACTGTTGGTTCCGAACATGGGCCCCGAATACCCTTCACCCCTGATTCTGGTTCTTCCTCTAGTGGCACTTCACTGGATACTTTGCCGTAGGACTGAAACCGGCTGAAGGATGAGATCTTTGAGGTCAAGGCGGCTCTTGCAGAGGTGAAGGCTCTGAATGCCAAGTGCTATGAGGATCTACTATCTGCCATCACTGCCCTCACGGCCCAATTGTCCTGTCCTCCTTCCTGAACCTGTTTCTGCCCCCTGTTTCCTACCTTGTTCTATTCGTTGTTTTTACTCTTATTCTCCACCCTGTTCTCAACAACTATTTTTCACTATCTGATTGTGCTTTTTAACTGACAATGGTTTATGCTAATCTTGGTTGGATCTGCTTTAATGCTGTGCCATGCTTGTCTTCCTGTTGTTATTTATTTGTGCGTGACTCGGATGGCCAATATCATTAACGTACCATATACTTGAGTGTATCACAGGCTGTTTTCTTCCATAACCCAAGTGGTGATGATTACAAACAACCTGATTCTCTCTGTTTGATCTGACCACCTTTTTCGATGATGTCAAAAGGGGGAAGATAGGCATGACCATGATTGTTTTAGTTTGACTTGGATTAAGTTGACTTCTTAAAATTTTTTCTCTTTTATGTCAATATGGTCATTTGGTTTGTCATTATCAAAAAGAGGGAAATTGTTGACCTCATACTTATATGAGGTTTTGATGATAACAAACACAAATGTAATGCTCTATATGGTTGTGCTTGAGTTATGTGTTGTTGACAGGATCCGGAAAACATTTTTGAAATATCTTGCTTGATCAATAAGTGTTTGAGAACAGTGTCTTAGAACAGTTGCTGGAAAGTACATGTGTTTCAGAATATCGATTCAGAACAGTTCTAGGAACAGTTCTTCAAAGCAGCTGACTGGCAAGGACCCAAGGAGCATCAAAGAACATGGAGTACTTTAGAACAGCTCAAGGAACAATTCTGAGAAGCGTCAAAGCATTTGGAGCGACAAGTCAAATCGTATACAAGCTGTCCAACTGATTAACAAGAGTCATTGGTTTGGTACTTATTTTGTTTTCTTAGATTCTTATTACTATGCCAATTAGAAGGTCTTGATTCAACATTTATTCTGAATGGTTTCTGAGATATCTCAGAACACTGTCTCAGACCAGTTCTGGAAACAGGGTTCAGAGTGTTTTTAAGTCAAAACTGAATTTCACGATTTTTCCTTGATTTTTGGGCTCATGTTTTTGAAACGTCTGAGATATACCTTCTGTGGCCGTTGAGTCCAAAAGAGTTATTTTTAGCTTTGAAAAAAAAATATATTGTGGAGAGTTTTTAGCCTACTTTTTGGGGTGAATTTTTTACCAAGTAAAACAACTCCTATTTTTAGAATGTGGCTAATAGGTGAAGAAAATTGTGGGCTTGGCAGTTGGAAATTTGTGGAACTCATTTATCCTTGCGGCTCAAGTTGTTAGTGGGTGAGTTACCAAGTCTTGCAGCACAAGCACACAAAAATTTAATATTGTTTTATCCTATATACACTCTCTTATTTAAGAAACTTTTCTACCTCAGCATTGCTCACGATTTTTCAAGGGATTAAATGTGCTTTGTGAGTCATATTTTTAGAAAGAAAAACCTTCAAAGTGTATGCAAAAGTCGAGGCTTCTTCATTGGCATACGAGGCGCTCAATTGTACCTTACACCCGCTTATTTAGAAGCACTTAAAGTGAGGTGTTCATTTCATTTTCTCCGTTCATTAGTGAGAATTGAGTGTGTCCAAGTCTAGGGAGACTTTGGACATGGTGTAACTGGTCTTGAGGTAGACGGTTAAGTGAGTGTTACATTTGTAACGGTGTAGGTTACTTCTATAACGTATTTGGCCCGTATAGTGGAAGTGTGTGAAAATCCTATAGGGGTCGGTTGTGGTTTTTCACCTCAGTTGGGCCAGAGGTGTTTTCCACGTAAAAAACACCATGTGCATTTTGTTTGCTTTCAGCTGCTATTCTGTTTCTGGTTTATTGCAAACACTCTGTCCGAACTGTTCTTGAGGGTGTTTCCAGAAACTCTGAAAAATCGGCCAACACAATTCACTCCCTCTTGTGTTAGTGTACTCTCAAAACTATCAACGAGGTTAGATTCGACCTTATGAGCATACGCTTATGAGGAACTATTGCAGCGTCTGTTCTGAACGAGGTCAGATTCGGCCTTATGTGCTTTTTTAAGCTGTTGGTTATTTTCACTTACCAAGGATTCCACCTTAAGTTTTAGGTCTAGGGACTCACTATTCAGCCTTGCAAGATCAAAGTTAAACTCTTTCTCTCTTGTGCTTATGAGGTCTTTAAGTGCATTAAGATCTTTACATAGGGCAAGGACCTCTTCTTCTGCCTTAAGTTTTTCACATTTGAGAACTTCATTGACATGTTCAAGTTCTAGTTTGTTCATTCAAACATTCTAATATCTTTTTTCAATTCGGATCAAACATTTTTAAGCATGCAATTTTCAGCAATTATTGTCTTACACTCATTCATTATGGCAAATAATAATTTCACAACTTTAGCTTTGCTAAGATCACGTACCGTATCCTTGAGTTGGGACAAGCTTTCGACTGATGCAAGGTCCGATTCAGACTCGCTTCTAGCCATGAGGGCTTCTACAACTTCTTCCTCTTGGGTGTCCTCTTCCTCCTCTGAAGTTTCACCTCAGGCTGCCATCATTGCCTTACCGAAATGCCTTGAGGAGCTGCTCTGTTGCGGCCTCTTGTAATGGTTTCGAAACTGTTCTGACCCCTGTTCTTCCTTCTATGTGGGGCAATTCTTCACAATGTGATCGGGTTTTCCACATCTGAAGCATTCTAAAAACTTATCATGATCACTATTTCGTGGCTTCTTGGTACTTCCTTTCTTGATATTGCCTTTAACCTTCTTGAAGAATTTCTTGAACTTTCTAGTTCCTTCATGTGCCACGCGAAGAGCGTTCCATATTTCTTTTGCAGACTCACACTCCGAGATCCGAGTGTACTCATATAATCCAAGGCTAAAGTACAACAACTTCTTAGCCTTAGCGTTTTTCTCCATCTTTTTGAAATCCTCTGAGTCGAACTTCTCTGGGCTGTTAGCAACAGTCTTGCCATCTTCCGTAGTCTTCATTGGAATGTAAGGACCATTCACAATGATCATCCATAGGTCATAGTCATCAACCTGAATGTAGTTCTCCATACGATTCTTCCACCAGTTGTAGTGTTGCTCATTGAAGTATGGTGGTCGAATCACAGATTGACCCTCCAGAATTCCTTGTGGAGCATTCATCTTTTCAGGATCTCTCAAGGTGTTAACCTAACTATGAGAACTCTTCTCTGATACTGCTTGTTAGAATTAATCGCATAAGGACACAAAAGGGGGGTGAATTGTGTCGACCGACTTTTCTGATTGTTTCAGAACACTCGTGAAAACTGTTTGCACTGAGTGGTTGGAGTGAAGCAGAAACAAAACTAATTGCCGAAATAATGAAGGAGACATAATATTTTTACGTAGAAAACCACCTCTTGCCCAACTGAGGTGTAAAAACCACGACTTACCGCTGTAGGATTTCAGCAACACTTTCACTAAACGGGCCGAATTCGTTACACACGTAACACACATAACTAGTCTACCCCGAGACCCTAGTTACATAGACACCATATCCAACGTCTCCTGAGAGACCAGTCCAATGTCTCCTAAGACTTGGACAATTTTTTGATTCAATAATGAAAAAAGAAACAGCAAGACACCTTAGTTGAATGCTTCTAGACAAGCTGAATGTAAGGTACAATACAATCCCTATTATACCAATATGAAAGACTCGATTTAGCACTCTTATTCAAGGTTTTCTCTCAGAAAATTCAGACTCACAAAGACAATTTTAATCCCTTAGAAAACCTTAAGAAAAACTAGAGAAGGAGGAGACTTAAATAGTGTGGTGCAGATGGCGCATGAGTAGGACAAAGAGAATTCCATGCCCACTTAGCAACTTAGCAGCCAAGCTCCTCACAATTTCTCCACTTGATATTCTTCCCTTAAAAGATAGGATAAAATCTTTCAAGGATCTTTCAAAAGTATTTTTTTAGGGAAGAAACCTTTTTTAGATTCTACAGAAAAATCTCTCAACATTATCTTGAAAGAGAAAATCTTTTTAGACTTAACTGACACAGGGAAATTAATCCTAATTATTTCAAGAAAATCATCAGTAAAAAAAAAAACAATCTAAAATCTTGAAATTCGTTTTTTGTCTTTGACGTTAGAATACTACAGACCTGACTTCTCAGAACTGTTATGAGGCAGTGTTCTGAAGTACTTAAAAACATTTCAAAGCAAACGCTAAGTCAAGACCTTCTAATTGGCATATTAACAAGAATCTAAAAAATAAAACCAATGCTAAGCCTAAGACTCTTGTTACTAGATGAACTCCTTAGATATGATTTTGATGTTTCATACTCTGTGCTCAGAATTGTGTCGAGGTAATGTTCTTAGAATCTTGTTATCAGCTGGACTTCTCGTGTATGTATCGACTTTAATACTCCACGCTCATTCGAATTGCTCCAAGTATTCTTCTAGATCCCGTCTTAACACTCAACTCAAGCACAACATCTAATCTCAAGTACAACATATTGACTAGTTCATTTGGATTGTCATCATCAAAACCTTACAATTAAAGTTGCTAATTGATGTATATGATGTAATAATATACCAGAGCCAAAATTAGACAAGTTTTTAGGATTGGCAATTGACTCTTTTTCTTTAAAGACTCCACTACCTATAAAAATGGTTATAATTGTCATTTTTAAGTTTTATTTGATTGCAAAGTTTATAATAGTATTATATTTGGATGTTTTTTGTCACATAATTATTGATTACCATATATGTTACCTTTATAGTTAGTTAATTTTCGAAATAATATTAATCCAAAAAACAAAGAGATTAGTAGTTAATTTCTTAACAGAACCTGAGTATCTAAAAGGAAAACAAACATTAGCGTATTTGATCATATTTCACAAACTTTAAATCCTTAAAATTAAGTCTATGTTATTTGATTTAAGTAATGATCTAACTTTGTTTGGTTCGTGTGAGATGTTGGATTTTAGGAGAATTTGTTTTATTTGTCATATATAAAGGACAAGGTGCTATCTTTCATTAATTCTAGCCTTATTTGGTTTCAATTTATGACGCGATAGTTTTAAATATTTCCTTTGTTTACTAAAATTCTTTTTGTAAAATATTACCACTTCATCTCACTTATCTAATGAAAGTATATGGGAATAGTTATTTCAAAGGTAATGGAATCATCAGGATCTAAAAATGAAAAAGATAGTTTGGAGGATATGTCAAGTGGGACAAATGATGAAGTAAGTGAGGATATAGAATCTACTATTCATGAAGACAATGAAGAAGTTGCTGCTCCAGCAGTGGGCATGTCATTTTGCACAATGAATGAAATCCATGCACATATGCAAAAATGTGCATACTGAAAATGTTTTAGGGTTGTAAAGTTTCACAATACCAAAGATGATGAGGGAAATCTAAAACGTCAACCATATGCTTCCAGTCGCACTGGTATAAGAAAAGTTCTATAAATTCAATGAAAATTATGACCTGTTAACATTAAATGCAATGAAAACAACTAATTAGACTGCTTACAACCCTTAGCTCCATACACCTCGCAAACATAAATGATCATAAAGAGCATAAAATCAAAACCTAAATATCAAGTAACACGCATAGTCAATATAAATTAAAACTATAATTAAAGACGTAAAAATGAAACAACAATAGGGTGGAGAGAGAGAACCAACAATGCAATCCATTATGATGGGGTCCTCCACGTTAGGGTCTTCTTTGCATACAATCAACATATCAATAGTTGGTTGAGTGACCATTAGATTCCTTGCTGATCGACTCTGTAAAATAATTCATTTGGGCTATTGTTGACATAACCTTGTGAGTGGTTACACTCTTCTTCAAAAATTTCTGGACCAAGTAGAGCGTTTTCAATAATATCGCATATGAAAAACTTAATTTCTATTAAGTCGTGGACATGCTGCTTTCTCGTCCCTGTTGCCATTACAAATTACCACTATAAAGAAGACTATATCTAACGTATTGTACTTATAGCATTCAATTCTTTGATCGCCAATTACTAGCTAGTCTATATGTTTTTATTTATACTCCTACCTTTTCCACCTAAATCTACCCATTTAGCCTTACTCTCAACCCTAAGGCAAGTTCTATAAATTCGTTAATCCCACTCATTCACTATGTGTAATCTCTATCACTCATTACAAGAATGAATAACAAAACAAATCATTTCAGAACCCACCCCAAAACGTACTGTCAGGAGGTTGAAATGAAAGGGTTGTTAATGACGCAAAGATCAAGGGAAGTGGGGAGTATTTTTCTTTACTTGAAAAAATAAAATGACACACATATTTCGCACCATTAAATTGTGGTGCAAGAGTCAGATATATTGTGCATTGAGCGACACATGGAGTCCAGGTCACAAGAGCCTTTGTTCATTGTGGAATATGAATGCTGATGGCGGTAGCATAGGTTTTGTGAAGTTAGACGAATTTTTTGCTTTTTGGGGGGGGGGTTGGAAGCAACGGTTAGTATAAGTTGATTGAAATTTATTTTTTTTCTTTTTTTTGGCATTAATTAGCGTCTAGATAATTGCCAGTTCAAGGCCCAATTGAACTCCTTGGCACTGCCGCATGGCACACACATGACTACTAGGCTTCAGTCTGCCTAACAAAATGACAAACTAAACAATTTTAGAAACCACCCCAAGCATGCTTGCGTGTGTCAGGAGGTTGAAATGAAAGGGTTGTTCATAGCGCAAAGACCAAGAAAAATGGGAGTATTTTTCTTTACTTCTAAAAATAAAACAACACACATTGGGAAAAATCACTGCCAGGTACCCCACTTTGTATGGAAATCATAATTAGGGGACCATGTTATTAGAATAAATTTAAAAGGGACAATATTCTATGAAAACTATTTTAAGGGGACCATTCACTGTTTACATTTTCTTTTAAGCCCTTAAACTTTTTATATTTGTAAATTTACCCTCAATCCTTAAAAATTTACTTTCAAAAAATTGAAAATTGTGTTTGTGGTTATTTGCTCACTAATAAATCTCGACGTCCTCTTTCATCTGGTATCAGAGCCATGTGCACAAAAATAATTGAGATTATTAAGCTAATTAATAATTAATTAAGCTAATTAACTGTGATTAATGCTTGAACCATAATCTGCTTGCCATGATCCCAATTATTCTCATATTATTCACTCACCAGAAGGTAATATCTCATTAGCATCTCAATTAAACTATATCGCTGATATAATTTTAGAATTAAAAGCTAAATTAGCTAAAATTAAGGCTAAACTAAAATATCTTAATAATTAGTTAACTGTTGTTTATCTTTCTCTTATTAACGAAGTTAGACATAGTGAAAAAGCTAATCCTAGAATTAACACTCCTTTTCAGCATAAATATCTTTTCCAAAATTCAAAAAATAAGATTCCATTTTCTTTACAAGAGATAAAAATCCAAAAAGAAATAGGAGAGCAATCTGGTGCAAAATCTACTGAAAAGAAAGAAAAAGAAGATGAAGTATGAAAGATACAATCTTGAAGAACTACAAAAAATGTTCGATGAGGAACAAAATCCAGAAGAGCTAAACAAAATCATGAGCGCAATTAGTGATAAACATGACATTTTGTCAGAAGACAATGAAGAGACCAATAATGTCCAACTAAAAGAAGAAATATATCAGCAAAAACTCGATGATCTTAATGCGTTACCATTAGAAGAAATTAAATGAAAATTAGATAAAAAATATGGTAAAATAGCTGCTGAGAATGAGATTAACGAAATCAGAGAAGAAATTGACTTATATAAAACAGAGTCTAATCTTGTTAAGAATGTCATTCTTAAACCTGAAGAATTTGGTGAACCATCCAGAAGAAACACTCATTTCTTAAGAACTAGATATGTTCCTACAGGACGAACAACTAATTTTTCCTTCGGGTTTATCCCAAGGAAAACCATGACCTATGAAGAGATTGGTCTTACCCCAATTAGGTAAACTGGCTATATCTTAAAACATTGATAGAGCTTGTAATAGAGAAGAAATATTTGAGCACTGGAAAAGAGGAATGAACAGTGTCTTAAACTTAAATACTACATGGACTGCGACCAACTTCCTAAATTATATCGACCATAGTTTCTCTGGCACTGTAGCCGACTAGTATGATTCATTAAGTAAAGATGATAAAAATACATTAAGAATGATGGAAACACCAATTGCTATGTTCAGAAGTCTGTGCAAAGAAATTGAAACTAAATTCATTGGAGCTAAAATTAATTCTGAAGAAAAAGCACGAGAATGGCAAAGAAAAATTAACAATATAGAACTATGGGATATGAGATACCTAGAAAATTATATTGCAGAATTCAGTCATTATTATCACAAAATTGGGCATAATGGAACCAATCTTGGCATGTTCTATGATAAGTTGCCATATCCTATAAATTCGATAATTAATGAAAAATACGTGGCATGGTTTGAACGAACAGATGTTGTTGATACCCTTAATTCAAGAATGTCCTACTTGCAAAAATGGGTCAATGGACAATATCTTGATCTTCAAACTGAAAAGAAGATTAAGAAGCAATTCTTGACTTGTTGGGATTCTCCTCACCAATGGGGAAAAGAATTTGAGAAAGAAGAAAAAGAAAATTCTACAAGAAAAAGAACTTTAACAAGCAAAGAGACGAAAAATATAGAATAAAATATTTCAACAAACCAAGTCCTAAAAAAGGTCAATTTTTTAGGAAAGTTGCTTATTGCCCTGCAGGGAAAAACAATTGCAAATGCTGGGCATGCAAAGAAGTAGGACATTATGCTGATGAATGTAAAAACAGAAAAAATAACAACCTTATTGAAACCTTGGGAAGTCTAAATTATGTTGTGCTTAGTGAAGATGAGGCATTAGACCTAGCCTTAGGTGACAACAAAGGAATCGTTGAAATTATAGGAAACAACGAATATGAAGAAAGTGATTATAAAGAAACAAGTCATATGTTGGAAAGTAACTCGGTTAGTCTTGTTGATCTTTAAGGTGAAGAGCTTGTAGTAGACAATGATCATGAAGAAGTCAAAAGAGATTGGGTTCTTCCCATAATCCAAAAAGATATGATCTATAAAAAATCTATTTTTCAATTAAAAAGCAAATACGTATGCGAAATGATGGAAGGAGATCTTGAGATAAAAGATTGTGAGTATGATGTTGGGGAAGTTAATGTTATTAATTGGAAGAATATCCTTAAGCATAACAAAAATAGAAAGTACAGGTATATCCACGTCGAAAGTGTCCAAGTTTAAATCACTCCATTACAATATTATGGTAAAGATATAGATCTTTACGCTTTACTCTGTGATATTAGGCATACCAAATTTCATAATCAGATAATCACAGGGATAAAAACCAATTTATGTAATGGGTCAGTAGGTTTCAACTGTCGACCTGGATATTACGTGACTCTAAAAGATGAATTTGCTAAAAACTTCCTATCCCTTAAGATAAAAACAGTTGGGATGGATATGAAAAGAGGATGATATCCTTTAAGGATATTTTAGAAAATTATCTACAAGCTAGATAATACGATAGACCAAAGACTAAGGTAATAATGATAGAAGCAGAAAAATTTGAAAGTGCTACCCCCATGCAAAAGATCCAGAGGATCAAGTCCAATCCACAGGAGATAAAAATCGATCGATCTTGGATATCTAGCTTTGCCAATCCTACAAAGATTAATAAGAAAAATATAATAAAAATTGATGAGGAAGGTAAAATCACCATTAAACCTCAATTATTAAGAAGCATGAGTACAAGATCAGATTGAGGAGAAGGATCTTCATCCGCTAAAGAAGAGCTTAAAGAAGATGATACAATTAACCTAACAAGTGAAATGAGTAGAATGAGTTTTGAGGCTGCAAGACCCAGTCTAGATCGGTTAATAAGTCTAGATGGAAAAGTCATTCGGTACAAAACTAGAACTGTCAGTGAACCTATCTATGAGGATGAATTAGTAAAAAATATGACTATGGAAATATTCTACGAGGCTACGAACACAAACCCTAATAGCATCTATATACCAATAAAGATATGTTTAGAGGGATATAATAAATATGAATTGTGTGCTTACATAGATAGTGGTTGTTCTGTATGTTTTGAAAAAAGATCATTATTTCCTGAATTTATATGGAAAAGAGCTAAAAATCCTTTACAAGTAAGGATAGCTGATAATAGTGTTATGAGCCATAATGAAGCCATAGAAGGATTATCCATAGAATTAGGAGGAGTTTAATGTATTATACCAGTTCTATAGGCTACCGATCAACCCTCTCATGATATGATTATTGAAAATAATTTTCAAAGATTATATTCTCCTTACATTCAGACCAGAAACCAAATAATATTTATAATTAAGGGTTACTCAGTTCCTATTGAAAAATTTAGTAAGGTGAACACTCATCAAAAAATTGAATTTACACGCAGCCAACGTGGTGAGAAGGTAATGGTTGCACAACGAGAAATAGCACTGACAATCTCATTACTTGAATTATCTATTAAAGAGCAAATTGTTGAACAATAAGAAAAATTATACAAAGAACTCTACTCTGATAATCCTCTGAAATTTTGGGATAAAGATAAAACATTTGCTAAAATCACTTTACTAAATCCCAATACTATTATCTGAGTCAAACAAATGGTGTATACCCACTAGGATATCCAAGAATTTGATAAACAAATTAAAGAACTTCTTGACAAAGGATTAATTAGAAATAGCAAGAGTCCTCATACTAGTCCTGCTTTCATGATAAGAAATCATGCTAAAGAAAAAAGAGGAAAAGCCAGAATGGTAGTCAATTACAAAAAACTTAATAATAATACTATCTTTGATGGTTATTATATTCCTAACAAAACAATCCTTTTCAACAGAATTCAAGGAGCCTCCTGGTTCTCGAAAATGGATTACAAAAGTGGTTATTGGTAGATAAAAATCGATGAGGAAAGCATTCCTTTAACTGCATTTAGTGCCCCAAAACGACATTATGAATGGATAGTAATGTCATTTGGTCTTAAAAATGCACCTCAAATATTCCAGAGAAGAATGGATAACATCTTCAAAGACCTTAATCATTGTTGTTTAGTTTGTATTAATGATATCCTTATCTTTTCCAAAGCTATAGAACAGCACAAAGACGATGTTTTAGCTATCACCCAAAGATCCATTGATCATAGTATAATACTTGGAAAAAACAAGTGCATTTATGCTGAACAAGAAATTAAGTTACTAGGTCTAGAAATAAAAGTTGGACAAATCATCCTACAAAAGCATATTTTGGAAAAAATAAAAAAATTTCTTGAAAAGATTGAAGATAGAAAACAACTAGAAAGGTTTCTTGGATGCCTTACCTATGCTTCAGATTTCATTAAAGATTTAGCTAAGCTGAGAAAACTATTGCAGCAGAAACTTAAGAAAGAAGTAAGTTGGACATGGACCATTAATGATTCAAAAATTGTCCAGAATTTCAAGAAGATGTGTAAAAAATCTTCCTGTTCTTAATTTACCGAATGAAGAAGATGATTTAGATCTTGAAACTGATGCCAACAATGAGCACTGGAGTGCGGTACTCAAAATCAAAGAAGGAGAAAAACTCTGCAAATATTGCAGTGGAAGTTTTAATAAGGTAGAATATAACTATCCTACAATGGAAAAAGAAATCCTTGCAGTTATAAGGGGAATTGAAAAGCTCTTAATCTTTTTAGCCCCAAAACCCTTTCTTATTCGAACCGATTGCAAAGGAATACTTAGTTTTGTGAAAAAGAATTTATCAAATATGCAAGCACAAAGGCGACTCCTGTGTTAGCAATTATGGCTTAACTAGTTTTCCTTTTCTATTGAACATATATAGGGATCGAAGAACTCTCTGATAGACAGTCTAACGCGAGAACTCGCCAATGGTGATCATCAAAGCTAACCTCCTGCCAGAAAAGGAAGAAATCCTTAATGAAATGCCAGTCATACTAGAACGGGTTACGCCTTCTAGTAAAGTCCTTATTGATAACCTAGAATTTCATACAAAAAGTAGATCACGCTTTGGTCTACTATCTACTGCCTACCTAATAGCCCAAAGATTTTCCCTTCTAGAATTACAAATTAGCTACCTTGGATGTCCTTATGATATCCAAAAAAAAATAATCTCATATTCGAGCAAAATGGTTCAATGAGTGGTATGCAGCCTGCATCGATTTTTATCATCATTATTCCTATGATATTTGGAAGCTTTGGGATACAACGATCTACTCTCCCGATAGATCTAGAGTCGGTGGCATTTGCTTCCCAGCCAATGCATTATCTCCTAATGATCATGTCTTTGAAACCTGGAAATACGGGATGGTACTTTACTTCTCAGAAGTCCCAGATCCAAATTTCCCAATTTTCTCAACCTTAACTAAGTTCGAATAATATATGTTCATAAGGTTCCATTGGATTCTTAAATCTCCTGAGAGACCAATAAAAATTTCAGTTCGCAGATGCTTAACGTTGGAGGTTTATAGTGCCCTAATTGAATATGAAAATGGAAAAGTCAAACCAGCCCATTATCTTATCCAAATCGTTGATTGCAATGATCCTAATGATCAATGACAAAATTGGATTTATGGAGATTTGGTACATCTAGTTATTGATCCTGCATTAGCAAGGGCTATTGGATTTTTTAACATTTATCGTCAATGTTGGGCATTGATCGAAAAAGGAAAAACGTTAATGCATTGTGGAAACACTACTTTCGCCTACAGTAATGAGTTCAAAGATTACATGAAAATGGATGGTGCAGAATCATAAGATATCGTTGATTATCTCTTTGATGTTAGAGCTGGAAAATTCTTATCAAAAAAAGGGAAGAAATATCTCCTTGAATTATTTGAAGAATATGGTCCAGAGTACCTTAACCAAATTAATGAAGATTTTAATGATTATCCAGATAATAATGGACTGAAAGATATAATTGGAGATGAAGACATGCAGAACCTCAATAATGATGACTAGTATTGCCATCATTAAAAGTTTTGAAAAGGCTGCCCCATTATTGTACTATTTTGACAAGTGTCTGATCTGCAAAATAAAGAGTGTACTGTAGATAACTATAGCCATGTGAAAAATTTCTATGTACTGCAGCCTTTAGGGCATCCTAAGTACCCCCATCCCCTCTATAAATAGAAAGGTCGAGTACTGAGGAGAGACACGGTCACTTGAGTATTCTTGAGTAAGAGAGAAGTTAGGAATTCTCCATTTCTCTATGAGCAAGCATCTGTAATGATCTTAGCTTAAGTTTCTCTTCAAAGCATTCCATTGTAATATAACCACTTTCAAGCTTTTAATAAAAGAAGTTTCCCAGTAGAGAACGTTATCCAATTGAACCTTATATCTTAAATATTATAATTTCTTGATTAAAGTTCCACTATTCTTGAAAAAGATTAAAAACTTAATTAGTGACTACGGTCTGAGGTAAGAAATGAAATAGATCTGTGTTGTACCTGGTCTAAGGAAGGTGGGACTGAGATTAGCAATCTCTGTAAATCAAAAGTTAGAGGAACGCCGGAGTCCAGCGCTGACTAAGTTCAAGTAATGGTCGAAACTCTCTAATTAAGTTTTAATTATTTTTGCTAAGCATGGTGGACCTATGACCACACAATTTATAATATATAAGATATAAGCAGTAGATTGTGATAACTAGTACTAGTAAAGTCAATATAAGAAGTTAAATCAGTTAAAATAAGCATATTTTCTGAAAAAACCCCTAAAAATAGTTTATTTACATGTTTTTTCTATTTCAAGGACTATTCTGTAATTTCTGAAAGTTTAGGGACTAAGTTACAAAGAAAAACTTCAGCCAGTAACTATTTTGAAAAAACATTGTCCGCTATTAATAGTTTACCCAAAATAATAGATACTTTGGAATCCATTCTAAAGATATTGACCCATAATAATTATTTCTATAAAATCAAGGTACCCCAGAGTCATAAATTGCACACATTGAGCACAATGAATTTAATGGACCTTACTAGAATTTTTTCAACTCAACGTACAAGAGTCCAGAATTATGATTTCTTTTTCTCATTGTGTTGTTTACAGTTGAATGCTATATACATACTAAAAAGAATATATTTTATTTACATTTTATTGAATTTATCAAAACTTTTTAGAAAATTTCTCCAGCAAATTCTTCATATGTTACACAATTATTTTCATTTTAAACTATTATTCTTATTAAATTTTCATTGACTTAAAAAAAAATCTAACAAATACATCTTGCTTTTCAATTACTTTCTCAGGTTTTATTCTATAAAAATTATTCTTTATTTTTTGGTAAATAATTATCTTCATCTGTTAAGAAAATATAAGGCAATCAAATATTTTCTCCACTTTTTGGGAAAAATAGTTATTTTTATAAATCAAGAGAGAATAAGTCAACAAAAATATTTTCCCTAATTGTTTCAGCAAATAATTATTTAACAAATTAAGAAAAATTCAATTAAATTATATTCCTTATTGTTTGGAAAATAAAATTACTGTAAATTAAGCGAATATAAATCAACCACAATATTTTCCATAATTTTTCTATCAAACATAAATAATTTTTAATTAAAAATTATAAAGAAAATATTTTCTTCTTTTCGACCCAAAATACATATTATTATAAATTAAGATAATCAAATCTTCTAAAACTAATTTGCATAGTTAGTCTCTTTTACTATCTATTTTTAGATCGCACTCTAAAATTTGTTTTAAATACAATATGAACCCAAGGATGTGGCATTATATTTTTTAAAACTCAAATTATTTATCTATTTGACAAATGCCACAAAGGAACACGACAATTAAAAAGTATCATGCTACAAGACATTTATCTTATTTGTAATGAAATTTTGAGTAACAGACATTACCCATGTCGCTCTTCTCCTTTTAGTTAAGTGCATATCGCGTCATTTTTCCTTGATTTGCTCCTTTCTTTAAAAAGGAAAAAAAAAATCACTACGGCCTTGTTCTTTTCGTGGGCAAATCTTCCTACTCCATTCCTTCCCATTCTTTCTGCTCCTTCCCACTCCCACCCACCTTCATTATAATTTCTATTATTAATATTAAAAAGCATTACCGTTATAATAATAATAATTATTATCATTAACATTAACAATAAAAATTATGATTAGTTATTATTTTTATTATTAATTAATAATTATTTTTAATTAGTAATTATTATTATTATTAACTATAATATTAACAACATTTATGTTTAATATTATTATTAGTTATTGTTAATTATTATTGTTAATGATTAACTAATTACTTAATTATAAAAAAATAGTTGTTAACATTAGTGACTATTTTTATTAATTTATTGCTGCAAATATTAATAAGTATTATTTACGTTAATATTTATTATTACTAATATTATTAACTAGTAAATTGTGTTATTATTAATCATTATTATTAATGGAAATAATAATAATTATTAAAATAAATAGTAATCATTATTGTAATTACTACAAATTTTCATTAATAATAATAATCATTGTACTAATTAATTAATATTAACAATAATTAATTCTTCATTTTAATAATAATTTTAATAATTAATTCAAATACTAATTTGTATTATTAATAAGAATTATTGTTGTAGTTATTATTGTTCATTGTTATTAATATCAATCATTTTTAATGTTTTACTATTATTGTTATTATTTATTAATAATTAACATTATTATAGTTATTAATTACTAATTATTACTATTAATAATTATTAATAATTATGATAACGTTAATAGCTTAATAATTTTTAATGATTAATAAATTAATTACAAATAACAGTTATTGACGTTAATAATTGTTGTTACTTTTTATTATTGTTAATAATTGTTATTACTCTTAATATTATTGATAATCATTTTTATAATTATTAATTATAATGAATATAAGTAACAAGTAATTATTATTATTATTACTAATAGTAACATTAATAATAATAATTATTAATGGAAATAACAACAACAACTTTTAATATTAATATTAATTAATATTGTAATTATTTATTAATGATCACAATAATAATTGTAATAATTATAATTATAAAAATAATTAATATTAATAATAATATTATTGATTATTAGTGTTAATATTAATTTTAGTATTAATGATAATTATTATGAATATTAACAATTATTATGATTATTATTATTGATGTGAATTAGAATTATTATTTCAATTATTATTGTTAATTATTATTATTAATATTAATAATAAAAATATTAATTATTAATTATTATATTTGTTATTAATTAGTAGTTATTATTAGGACAATAATTATTATTAACTATGAATTACTATTGTTGTTAATTAACAATAAAATTAATCATAATTATTTTCAATATTAACTAATTAATAATAAGAATTATTATTAATTTATTAATTTTTAAATAATAATTATCAATATTAATAATTGTTGACATGAATAATTTTCATTAATAATACTTAAGAGAATTATTATAATTCTTCTTTATATTATTAATTATTATTTTTATTATTTTTAATTATTAATATTATTAATTAGTATTTCTTATTTTTATTAATATTAAGTTAAGTATTATTACTGTTATTAAAATTTATGATAGTTATTATTATTAATGTTAAGAGTAGTTATTATTTTACTTATTCTTAATCTTCATTCGTACTAATAGTAATCATTTTACAGTAATTGTAATTATAATAATAATTTTTATTAATATTAAAAGTTTTTAATAATAATTACTATTAAAATGTTAATATTAATATCAATTGTTGTTCTTAATATCAAAAATATTATGACTATTCTTAATATTAATAAGCATTATTATTATAATTATTATTGTTAATGATTAGTAATATTAATAATTATTATTATTAATTTTTTCATTATTTCTATTATTAATTAAAAATTATTCTTATTATAATTTTAATGAAATTATAATTATTAATTATTAATAATAATTACTGTTATTAATGAATAATAAGATCAGTGGTAAGTATTTTTGATATTACTAATAATAATAAGCATTAATTAATTAGTTTCAAATAATAATTATTAATATTTATAGTTATGAATATTAATTGTTATTATTGGTAATATTATAATAATAATTTTCATTCTTTGTATTGCTAATTATTATTTTTATTATCATTAATTATTATTAATATTTGTAACTAGTACTTTTATTATTATCTATATTAATTAGTTGTTGTTATTATTATTAACAATCATAATCATAATTATTAATATTAATAGTAATTATTATTGTAGTTATTTCTAATATTCATTAATAATAATAATTTTTATTATTACTATTAATATTTAAAATTTTATAATAATAATTATTCTTAATGTTAGTAATTATTATCGTTATCATTATTATTATGAATAATTATTGCCAATCATTATTAATGTTAATAATTGTTGTTATTATTATTAATTAATAATTGCTATTATAATAATTATTAATAATTATTATTGTATTGCTCAAATCATTAACATAACTAATATCAATACTCTCACTCCATTCCACTACTTATCTCTCCCTTACGTATCACAAATCACTCCTATTCACTTCCCCCAACTTCTTCCTACGATCTTTGCCACTCTTTTCCATTCCGCACCTACGATATACCCATGAAAAGAAAAGAATCTTAGTTGGATGGGCTCTAATTCGGTTCTACATGGGTTTGCACTACCTAGCTCTAATGCTTGGCCTCAAACAACAACAATAATTCAATCAATTTCACGTAAACTTTGCAGAAAAGTCATTCAAATGGTCTCACTTAAATTCTCACATTTAAATTAGTGCATTCAACTAGCATGCGAAATTGATCTAGTAAAACTAGTTAAACTGCCAACTTGAGGAATTGATTCTGCCAAATCTCTCGTCCCTTACCCTCCACAGACACCCACCAAAATCCTGAAGCTAGTAAGTCAATTAGATGCGCCTATTACAACATATTTTCACTACTAAAAAATCAGTTTTTTCCGATGATATTTTTAAATTATATTTAAAAAAATAAAAAATACAGTACTCAACTACAAAAATATTTTCCAATGTTTCTAATACACAATAAGTTCTTATCATTGACGGTAAATTGATATTAGCATTAATTATGCTTAACTAATAAAAAATTATATTCTTTAACAATAAACTATAAACTTGAGAACAAATTATCATCCTAACAAACTAATATCAACGTAACAAACTAACTATATAAACAATTAAATTTACATAATTACATGCAAATTAATTATACAAATTATTAAATTCAATGTATATACTTCGTTCACTATAAATTTGTACAAATTTCATATGAGAAAACCTTCTTAAAAAGTCGACGACGAACAACGGAGGGAGGAGGTGACGGCAGTGGGAAGGCAGCAAGCAGTGGTGGGGCAATGGCAAGTGGCGGTGCTCCCTTGCTCTCTCTATTTTACAAAATGAGCACCGAGAAATAAAGCATGGAGCGAAATTTATAAGAGAAATTCTGACTGATTTTTCCGTCGGAATATTCAGAAAAATTTGAATTTTCCCTTCATTTAAGTAGGGGTCAAAAAAACCTTTTTAAAATTTTTTTAATATTTTTTGACGGAAAACCTGTCGGAATTCCATCTGAAACCCGTCAGAAAATCCACCGAAATTCTAGCGAATTTGTCAGAATCCGTCGGAATTCCATCGGAGATTCGAACGGACTTATTTTCTATCGGAATAAGACGAATTTTTAGTAGTGATAGGATCGAACTTAGGGGTAAAGGTACTCTTTAATTCACTGTAAAAACCATTATCAGACCATCCTCTTTATATCGGACTCTACAAGAAATGAATGTGTCAAACGCAACATTTTTGGTTGCATGCAATTAACTTCTTCATGATGTAATCAACATGCTCATGAATTTATTGACTTATTAGTGAGAATATGACTACAATAATAATTTTTAGGGTGAGCATTTCAAACTAAGCCATTTTTTGAAGAAATGAATTTATAAGAAAGCAACAAATTTGGGTGTTACTTTATTATGAGCATAATGTTTTTGCCATGAATAAGAAGAATGAAACAATGAACACGAAGTCAAGGGGACAGAACAAGAGCACGATTGTAAGAATAAAAAGGAAAAAATGAAAGGAAATAAACCAATTTAATTTAGTTGATTGAGAGGAACCTTGATCCGAGCAATTGACAAAACAATATATCTGCCAAGGGTGTTAAGATATAATGAAGGCTATAGTCTAGAAGTATTTTTAAAAGAGGAAGAGATTATTTCAGCAGAGTTTAGTTATTGGAAATTTATTCAAGAAGAGTAGACCAGGGATGAAGTAAGAAGAGAACGGAAGTATCTTCAGGGTTTTTTTGGGGGGGGGGTGTGATGCATGTTCATGGTGAGGAGAGGAAAACGCATAGTTCCTCCTAGGTGAGAATCCGTGATATGAGAAGGAGTCTGACTTAGGTAAGCAAAAGATTTCTCTAAGAAAAAAATTAAATCTATTTTTTAATTCAAGTGAAAATCACATATCAATTAAAAAACAATTAAGATCACTTAGTCTCAATTGCACGTTAAGCGTGTGATTAACTAAATCATGCAAAACTTTGCATTAATTTATGCAACGCAGGCCGAACTAGGGGTAGTAGCAGTTGCTAGGGTCAAAATCATGGTGCTAGGCTTGGTCAGTCTTGTAGGGTTAACTTGTCTAGGTCATAAATTAATGTGATTCCTTTACTAATTGGAAAGATTTTTAGTGTGGTCTTTAACAGATCAAATTTGATGACTTTTTAGGTAAGCGTGGAAGAAGTTATGACCAAAGATTTAACAGCTGTCAGGTTCTGCGTATGTCTTGCTATTCGACAAAAGATTGAGGAGCTCCTTCAATGAGGGACAAAATCATGGAGGCTCAAATATACTTTGGCCGTAGTCTCGGATTAAAATAAAGTGCACATCACAAGAAATTTATGTCAGCAGGATCCTAGGCTCAATGGCAGCGTTAAACTTTCTTGTAAAGGAAAAGTATGATGTAATTTTACTAGTGCAAAAATTAAAGATATTGTAGACACCAAAATTGTAATTGTAATGAAAGTAAACAGATTTTTACATACTATTTACATTGTTGATCGGCGATGACAAACGTCTAATAGACCGACAAAAGTGATATCGCACTCGATTTCGTAAGTGTTAGTCCATACAAAAAATATTCTTTGTTTTACAGCAAAAATTAATTTTAGATTTTAACACTTCAAAAATATTTTAACCCACTTCAAAATATTCTTTGTTTTACATTCTCATTATTTTAACTCACTTCAACCCATCACATAAATAATATATTAGCTTCAACGCATTTCAACCTACATCAACGCACTTCAACCTAATTCAACCTATTTCAATCCACCTCAAAAAAAAAAATATCAACCTCAACCAACCTCAACCCACCTCAACCTACTTCAACCTATTTCACCCTTTTACCCACCTAATTTACCCACGAAAACAACAGACCCTAAATCTCATATGATACTTTACAAATTATTAAAATTATGAAGGGGTGGGTTGAAGTTGGTTGAAGTAGGTTGAGGTATAAGTTGAAGTGGGTTGAGGTAGGTTGAAATTGGTATTTTTTTCAAGTGAGTTGAAATAGGTTGAAGTAGGTTGAAGTAGGTTGAAGTGGGTAAATATGAATTGACCCACGAAAAGAACAGGCCCTTAGTCTGACTTTTAAAAAGTGGAACTCAAACTTACTATATTAGTAAAAGTTTCACTAATCTAAAATTTATATTCTATCACTTCTTTAACTAATGAAACAATAAATTAAATTACCTAATAAAATGTTTTCAGAGACCCACTTCATAACACATAACTTTTTTTTATTACTATGTAAATAATTTTTTTTTTACAAAAAATAAATAACAAATAAAAAAGACAAAAAAAATTGAAATGAGGGAAGGAACAGACTCCTGTACTTACCAGTATTCAGAAGGCCAAGTTCCCTCCCCCCACGCACTGGAACGTGTGTCAGCGGATGGAAATGCCCTAAATTTCTATGTCATATTTGTCCATCTTTTGAACAATTTTCAAATTGATTTTTCTTTATTCAAATGTAACACACAATTCAAGCCTTATCTTTGGGCATAACACAATACTAAGGTCGTGCTCTTTTCATTGGGAAATTACAGGTATGGAATGGTTGGGAGTGGAAAAGAGGGGGAAACGAGTGGGTGGGAGTGGACAGTAGTGGTTTGTTATATATAGAAGTGAGAATGAGTGGGAAGAATTGAGAAGGAGTGAATGGAGTAGGAGAGTTGATGTAAGTTACATATTTTATTTTTTAATGTAATCTTTTATTTGTGATAGTAATTACTGATGATAAAATTTTTGTGGACTGAAAAAAATATTTTTCTGTGTTAACTTAGACACGAAATATTGTTTGGTGGTTGTTGTCACTCCAAAAAAAATTGTAATTTTCGTTATTCGTAAAATAAATTGCAGATGCATTTTTTTTTCATATATTAACCAAACACAAACAACTAAAAAAAATACACATATGTTCAGACCCTATTCTTCTCGTTAGCAAATCCGAATTTATCAACTTTAACCAATTTCAATCCACATCAACTCACTTCAACCTACTTCATGAATTTCAATTAAGAAATACCAACTTCAACCCACTTTCAACCAATTTCAACCCACTTTAACCTACTATTTTAACTAACTTCTATCCATCATACCCAAAAAAGATTCAACCTATTTCAACCAACCCACTTCAATGAACTTTAACCAACTTTAACTCACTTCATCCCAATTTACGAACTTCAATAAAAAAAAAAAATTAACTTCAACCGACTTGAAACCAACTTTAACCTACTTTCCACTATTTTAACAACTTCCACTCATCACATCAAAAAAAAATTCAACCCACTTCAACCCACTTCAACTCATTTCAACCCACTTCAACCAAAAAAAAAAATACTCAATTCAACCTACTTCAACCCACTTCAACTTACTTCACAATCTTCAATAAAAAATACCAACTTCAATAAATTTCAACCCACATCAACCAACTTTAATCCATTTCTCACTATTTTAATCAACTTCTACCTATCATATAAAAAAAAAAATCAATTAACTTCAACTAACTTCAACCAACTTCAACCCATTTTAACCCACTTCAACAAAAGAATACCCACTTTAATTTATTTCAATCTACTTTTACCAATCTCAATCAATTTCATCCATTTACCAATCCATATTTTCCAACAAAAAGAACAAGCCCTCAGTACACGAAAAACAATCATCTGCAATTTGTGTGAAGAACGTCCAATATTTTGTTGCTAACGCACACGAAAAAGAATATCTGCTCAAATTACAAGTACAATACATTTGCACTTCCTGTCACGAATTACAAACAATGCCAAAAAAATTTGCACATTCTGTCATTATGTTGGAAAAAACATCTGCAATTTCTGTCACGAATTACGATGAATGAAAAATAAATTTGCTACACATACAGCAACAAGCATCCATGCTTTTGGTGACGTATAGTAAATATTTCATAACCAATGCACAAAAAAAAGCATCTCTTCCATATACAAAATCAAACCCAAAATATTTACCAGCCATAAATAACTAACATTTGCTTAACAATGCAAAAAAAATTTATTGTTTCTTCAAGATATATAACAAAAATTAAATCATCTACAATTTCCGGCACGACTAACAAATATTTCCATAAAATCTGAAAAATAAATAAAATTTTTCGTAATTGTTATTAGATTATTCGTACGAACAATTACATAAATTACAAAAGTTTTCAAAATATAGAAAATAGTTGTTGTATGTAGGAGTGCGAAGGAGTGAGTGAGAGTGGGTAGGAATGGGAGTGAGTGGTACTTTTTTTTAAATATGGGAAGAACTGGGTAGGAGTGGGAAGGAGTGGGATGTGTCTATTAAATCACGAAAAGAACAAGGCCTATAGTAAATTAAAAAAAGTAGAAAATAAAGAATGAGAACTAGTGAACCACCGCATTAATATGCTAAACAGCATTGTAGCTGCGATGATAGTACCCAAACTATAGAGGTTTTTCAAACATAGTATTATTGTCTGAGGTTATCCACATGCTAAGCTCTATGTACATATTTACTGCCACAAGTGAGAAGCTTGTTGGTCCTAGGGTAGAGCTTGTGTTAGATGTTGAGGGGCTTTTCTAATTTGGGCTCACCTTTCTTAGATGTTCCCACTACTTACATGCTCTTAAAGATAAGTCTCAGGGCTTCGTGGCCAATTGCACCATCTTTCTTTGTAGGCTTTGTAATTCTTGCCCTATGTTGCTCTTCCTTGAATATAGCCTAATCCCTAGACTTATAACTTGAGACTGGTGATTCTAATCTCCACTAGTGTTGAGGCTTGTATTCCATAGGTCAACATAATAGGTGTAACCTATGGTAATCATCATAAGAATGCATGAAAAATCATCTACTCGCATCCCTTAATTTTCTTCTTTAACGCTTAAAGAAAAAGCTCATTTGTTGCTCTAACTTGCCTATTTGCCTTAAATCCGTACACTGAGGTGTGATTGATTGTAATTTGTAGACCATCGCAATAGCCTTTGAACTTGGTACCCACAAATTATATGCCATTGTCAACAAATTAAGCTTTGGTAGCTAATAAATTGTTATCACAATGTTTCATGGAAAGTCTGTGGTCTTTTGATCAATAATTTTTGCCACTTGGATTGCCTTCACCCCCATATGGAAAATGGTATTGGTTTTGCACTTGTGGATACAGCAGTGGTAGGCACATATATTTTTTAAGACAACATCTAACATTTTACAGAGTTTCTAACATAGGCTATTGCATCCTTGAGCATCATTGGCTAATAGAAGCTTATACTTAGCTCTTTTGTAGCGAAAATCCTTCCCCAACATGTGCACCATAGCTTTCTTTATGAACCCCTACTAATAGAAGTCATCCCTCTTTTTTTTTCAAGCATTTCTATGAATAGCTGAAGAATCCTCTTACATACAACTCCTCAGGGGAAAAAAAAATACAATACCAAATAGCTTGCCTCTTGAGCTTCTTCGCATCATCCCCATTATTAGGGCGCCTGCTTGTCTGGAAATACCCCACAATTGTCCAATGTCACAAACATCCTCCTAGTCAATGCTCTTTCTTCTCATATGTTCAAGAACACTGGCCTTAGGGAGTTTGTGTGAGGAGCTTGCTAGCTCACTCAGGCCATTTGCCTATTCATTTTCATATATTGTTTGGGAAAAGTCGGGCCAATGTAGTAGACGTGAACCTGTTTTCCTCTTTGTGTAATTTTAAGATAGGTGAAAGAAATTATGAAAGTATGGTCAATCGAGACTCATGAATTTTTTACATGGAAACCCTTCCAAGACGAAGGGAAAAACCATGGGATATAGGTCAGAAAAATACTTCTGCTATTTGAAATAGTAGAATTACAAATTATCTCTTTTAATAAATTAGAGGGTACACTCAATACCTCAGTCTTTCAGGATAGAACACAAAATTATTCTCACCTAATTTTAGTGGAATTCCCTCACCAATTTTTGGTGGTATACCCTCACTAACTAGTATTATTTTACCAGTTAGTGTCTCTATATTTTTTGTAGGATGCCTTGCAATTCTGCTGAACCACCCAATTTATAGGCAATCAAGACCTTTGTCTTATCCTGCAAATATCACGTAAAGGCTACCACAATCTTCCTTTTCTAGATGCAATTAATTGCAAGGGTAGAAGATTGTGGTGTAAATATTACATGCCTTGGTAATTTTTCCTTCACATAGGCTTAGGCATAGTGTGCAAAGAAGACATTCGCTTCTGATCATTCTCAATTATGGAGGGAACCCAACGTATTATTGCTGTATGCATAATTTTAAATGAAGTAAAGCATTGATGTTACTGTTGAATGTTTACTAGATATTTGATCATCTGCTTTTCTTTAGCTTCGAACTCACCTTTACTTAGTTTACTACCAACTAATCATTGATGACTCTTAACTATTTGATTTTATAAGGCTCTACGCATTTCTAGCAGTGATTCAACATCGCTGTTAGTTGCCTGAAATGAAAACCATTGAGCATATTTAAATTGCTCCCTCCAGGAGAAATGATTTATGTGGAAGATCCATAAGCATAAACTGTGGACTGCATGTCCACCTGGACGGCCACTTTGTCTTTAAAGATACATTCAACTAAAAATTAGACCGAGCATATGCTTTAACTATAGTCCTTCCTTTACACTTTTTATCAAACCTTGAGAGCTTCAGAACTGAAAATAATATTCTCCTTACACATTGATATTTGTACATTATTTTCTAATGGTTCATGTGTTAGCACTCTAATGGGATGTACTTTAGCTTGAGTTTCCTAGCCGCCCTAATTAGTATGGAGCTAAATTTTTATTGTTAGGAAGTTGAAGTCTAGTCTTACCAGTACACGGTTGACAGACGAGAATGAACTTTGTCTCTTACGGTCCTCTTCAACCAAGACATTACTAATACATTGTATGATGTAGACAAGTGCTTCTTTTACCTAGGCTTTGACTTTAAAGTGCTGTAATGGAGGCTAGGTGCTCCTTCAGTTATTATAGGCTTGTTCTACCTCTTTTGTCTGAATCCTTTGATAAATCTAAAACATTTTAAAAATGAAAGACATTGCTATGATGAATTTAATATAAGTTTTCCTAGGGCTATCGTACATGCCATGAGCCTTTAAACATCCTTGAGTTCTAGGGCTTTACATATCTAGTTTACATTAATGTTTTCTAGATAAACCTTTATCACACTTTTCATTTATCATGAATCCAATGAACCTTCTACTAGCTATCCCAAATAAGCATTGCATTAGGTCCTACTACGCTCTATGGAAGTATTAAATGTCCTTTTAAGATTTGCTGTGTGATAATTCAGGTATTTAGAGTTCACAATCATGTCATCTGTGCAAATTCCCATATTTCTCCTAATTTGTTTTTTAAACAACTTTTTCACCAACCTATAATAGGTCGCATTAGCATTTCCTGGTAACAATACAACCCAAGTGTGATAAAGGTTGTGTTGTCCTAGTTTTCCTTCCACATTAGTGCATGTTGGAAGCAATGGGCACCTATGAAAGAGGGATCAACATGCCTACTTTTAGAATTCACCAACTAAAAAATCCTGGTAGTTTGAATAATTTAGTATGTTCGAAATGTATTGTCGAGGTCGGTAGAGTACACACACATCTTAGAACAATTTGGTTTCTCCACCATCATCACATTGGCAAGCTAATTTGAATAATTGTATTTCATAATGAACTATGTGTTGTGTAAATGGCATACTCTAACTCCTTCATTTTCCCATCTCCTTTTGTCCCACATTGGTAGTTTTGGGAGTTGGAGTAGGGTTTATGTTTACCTTCCTACTTTGGCCCTATTAAATAATAGTGGGCTTGGTTTTGGTGGGGGTGTGGGGTGTGGGCCTATTGAATAATTATATTTCTCATAAAATCTTGTCTCATCTCCCATCAATACTCATATCAGTGAAGGTAGTTACCCATATGAAAGGGCTAACATCACGTCTACTCGACATACTCTTCACATTCAAGAATGCACACAAGCATCCATGAAGAAGAATGCACATTCCAGAATTCTAATAATATGTGTATGCAAAACAAATCATTTGCATTTCACAATATCAGACAATCACTTTGAAATGCCTCTTTAACACTACTCAACATATGACTGGTTCTTGCACTTCACTCGTTGCCTCTTTAGCACTTGCACTACTCAACAATTGGACGCCTCAACATACTCAAATCTTGTCTTATCGCCCCTTTAGCACTTCCACTACTCAACATATGACTGATTCTTGGCACTTCAACACTATGGCTAAGTTGGAAGACATATTTGGAGGTTCATTTCTCATCTAAACTTGCCAAACCTACCAAAGTGAAGACCATTGCACTCTTTTGATGCTAATTATTGCCTATGCACCTCAAGCACTTGATCGGTGATTCCTTTCAGGTTCCTCATGACTTAAATATTTGCTGCTATGCTAGTCTCAGGTCTAGTTGATATCTATTTAAAGATACCAAGTCTAATATGCAGCACATCATGCATTAGACTTCTAACCACATCTAACAAAAGAAGTTCTACTTATTAATCCTTTTCTAGTAGAATATGACACATTTTATTGTAAGGTTTCACCTTTGTTGATGTGAGTGGTAATGCAGTCATAGGTTTGTGTATTAGATTATTCAAAGACTTTTGATTTCATTCTCTTAAGGAAAAAGAATAACCTCTTCGAATATTCTCTCAAAAACTTTATTTCAAAAGCATTCTTTGCTTTACCCATATTAATCATCTCAAAGTTAGATGATGACAAGGCCTTTTGCCTTACTTAGTAGCTCTAAACCATTTCTAACTATTAGAAAGTCATCCACATATAATGGCTTGACTACAAAATTGCTTTTGGACATTTTCGCATCAAACACAGCGTAGCAAGTAGAGATAACCACATTATGAAAAACAAGCATACCAATCTGTTAAACAGACTTTAGGGTCACAATTCATTTCACAAACCTTATATTTGTGATCCTTTTCAGTGGATTCTCACTTAAATCCCTTTAGGATTGGTATTTGCACACCTATATGACATGGCTTTAGGTCTAAACTAGCAATAATAGCTAGGGAAAGGTAAAATCAGGATAACGTACATAATAAGATGTGACCACGTCCGCAAGTGCACGGGTGTTGTAGTATAGACTAAAAGGTCGTCCTCAGGGACCACAGTAATCTATTGAGTTAACCTCCTATTGAAATTTCTAAGTGATCAATCTTTGCAATGAGTTGATTTAAATAAGGTAATTATCTAATTGGAAATCAATCAAAGTAAAGCATCTAGGAATTTGATTCGCCAAGTAAAGAGTTGGATCATAGAATTAAGCATGCACTTTTCAAGGATTGAACAATTCAAGGAATTGCAATTGAGTTGAATTTAATTCTTTTTTCGAAACAAATTAAATTGCCTAAATGAATTCAACTAAAACTCTCTCAAGTGTCTTTGATTTAGTCTAGGCTGAAGATTCATGAATGCTAAGTCTTCTCTTAACAATCAATTCTCTCTCGAGTTTCATTAAGTCAAGTTCTATCGAGATGTTCTAATAGCGAGTTTCATTTTTCAGTACTTCACTCTACTATCTAACATAAGCAAGCAAAATTGGCCAAATTCTACTCACAACATTTCAATCTCAAGATAGAAGTAAATATTCCAATTATGAAATAAGCACAAGATCTTAAAGATAAAGGATCCAACTACAATACTATAGCTAACAAATCCCTAGATTGAATAAAACTACTCACTCATATTTCTAATTCAACTAAAACAAGAGTTCAAGAATAAGTTCAAAGGAAGGAAATCTTTACTACAATGGCAACCCTTCAATTGTGCAACAATTTTCAAGCCTCCAAGAGTAATGCTTCTCCCTTCAAATTCACCTTTTGCTCCAAAAATAAACTAAACTAAAATCTAACTAAAAAAGAGAGATGTGAGAGTAGTAGCGAGATGGTGATGGGTGCTAAATTCTCTCTCCTATAAGCCTTGGAACACACCCTTTTAAGCAGCAAATGGAGCATCCTCAGCTGCACAATGAAGGAAGATGAAGAGGTTAATAGTTATAGGCTCACCACGGTTCATGGGGACACTACGGGCAGACTGTGGTCCTGGCTGATTCCAAAATTTTTTGCTCTTCTCTTACTCCACTGGCATAGGACTTAGGGTACCTCTATGGTGGGTCAATATGCACTCAAATGGGGGTCAATTGTAGGGTCAAATGATCTAAAATCCTGCAAAAATCATTCAAGAATATCTAAAATCCTGCAAAAATCATTCAAGAACCGTCGCAAGTATAAAACGAGAATAAGAGCATAAATTATGGCCTTCTGACCATAAATTCCTGAAAAAGTGCTACAAAATGTTCTAAAAATGAAGCATATAAAAGCACTTATCAAACTCTCCCATAGTTGAATCATTGCTTGTCCCTAAGCAACATTAAGACAAAAAATTATTTACAACCTCCTCAGGATAGATATTAGTAGCATCTCAATGGCAAAGCCGATCCAAAGTTACTCCAAAAATGCAAAAATCATTTAACAAGCGACTAGGAAATGAAGTTTTTGAAATCATCGATAGACCACAATGTCAAGTTTGAATCAATCCGCCCAAATCATCAAATACAATCACATTGACATATGAAATAAATGGAGCTAGTAATGCTGATAGAACCTCACTATAGTCATGTGGCACTCATCACACATGTGTTTGAAAATGTAGAAAGGATCCCTCAATTCTCATTTCATAGACCCAAATCTACCATAAGCTTCATAAGACTCTCTAATTCGCATTTACTAGTATGCAATATACATTAGACAATCATGAGGACTTTATAAGGTTGTAACAAGACTATGGGTAAAGGTAAGAGGGGAATGAAAATTTTGGAAATGCAGAGCTAGAAGCCATAGACTAAGAGCTAAATGCTTCCAATGCGCTTATGCAACACTCTTCTTTAACTGATACATTTTAATAACAAAATACATCCCCTTTTACAACCAAATAAAGGGAAAAAGAGTTGAAAGTCAAACATGCTTTTTATAATCTAAACAAGGCCAACACTTGCTTTATTCTTCTTTTTTTTCCTCTCTTTTGTTTTGTTTCATTTTTCTTTTTTTCCTTTGTTTTTTTAATTTTTGTTTTTGTTTTCCACAAAATAGTTAGCTAAGGGAATGCGCATCAAGCTTAAATTTTTACTCTTCTCTAGTCAATGTACAACAAGACAAGGGATTTCTTATATATAACACGAGAACACAAATCCCTTCACTAATCGACCAAACGAATCCACCAAAAAGATCACAATGCAACTTATTAACTCCCAACCAAATTCGATTTACGAGAATGAAATGCTCCTCTAGTATTGGCTTAAGGGTTAGATAAATGTTTGGCCAAAGGTTATGTGCGGAGGTTTAAATCAATAAAAATGGATATAAACTCAAAGGGGCTAACAAGGGATATATTATGCAAAACAAGGGTGGCTATTTGGTCTTTTAGGTTAACAAGTCAAAGAATGCCTCAATCATGTTGCCTAAATGCATATGCGAAGTGTGATCTTGAATGAGAGCTAAAGCAAGTTCTAAAGAAATGATGTCGAGAAAGAGCCGCTCATGAATTGACAAGAGACTAAATTGGTAAATTAGTTTTTAAAAGCTCAAAGTCTCATGGGACATCTATCAAGGTTATACCTAGCTCATTAGTAAGCACATACTAACATTCATGTAGAGAATCAAGGGGTAATTAATTTGCACTCAACAAATGATCAAAACATAAAGCTCATTTTCGTAAACTCATTCTCAACCATTTTTATGAAAAATTGGGCAAAGCAAAGGATCAATATAAACCAAAGAAGTCTACCTAGTCTATAAAGTACATAATCGAAGGACTTTCTCCCTTTTTTCATTTTTTGCATTTTTTAAATTTTTTGCTATTTTTATTTTTTTTAATGAATGCATGCTCCTAATGACAATACCAAGAAAATGAAAAAAAAACTATGAAAAGGAACCAAAAATAAAAAGTAACCTAAATGTACCTTTAACATGTGCCAGCTATATAAAATTAAAACCTAAAATACAACTCTAAGCGCAAGCATAAACAATATATACAATGTACACACAAGCACATACCAAACCAAATCAGGCATCAGACACCATCAATTAGCTAACTAACTCCTCCATACTTGAACAAAACATTGTCCTAAATGACAAAGTAGAAAAGGCAAGGGAAGTAGCAAGAAGCAATCAGAAGGTAGGTGGGGAAAGAGGGTGGAGAAGTTGGCCCTAAGAGATATGCCAATCTCGCCAAGTATCTAAACAAGCCTTATAATCCTGAAAATATTGGGTCTAGGTATAGCAAGCATCCCACGGAACTCGTCATGTCGTTCATGGACAAAGTCACAAAGAGCGGCGTTCTCATATGCAACATAGGCTCGAAGGGACACTTGCTCCTCCTGAATGGATCTAAGGGCGGCTCGGAGGTCGCCATAGTCAATAAGGGGTGGCTGGGAGGAGGTATTAGGCCCAGCTTGACAAGAAAATGGGGGTGGAAGAGGTACGGGTTGAACATCCTCGGCATCGCTAGGTACCCACTGAAGGTTAGCCCGGTGAAGTAAGGTGGTTTGATCAACATTGGGAAGCGGCAGAAGCCGATCCCTAGGATAAATCTAGCACTCTAGCCCCTACTTTGCAAAAGTTCATTAGCTCAAAAGCGGCTTGATCAAGCTACTTGGACCTAGAAACTTGATCCTCAGGTTGGGCTCAATACCGAAAAATCTAGCAATAGTTGTAATTGCATCCCCAATGACTATCCTACCCTTAGTGCTAATAGCCGTACTATATAATTGTCAGGCCAAGAACACCTTAGGATTAGTTTGGACATCATTAAGCATATATACAGGACATGAGATATAACTCAGACAATCTTGGAACATTCAAACTATCACCCCAAGCAAAGAAGCAGCAAGCAAGAATACGCTGAGCCACTCGAATGCAAGCGTTCCTAATATGGGTTCACTTTGAAGAACTAGTATTGTGCCTAAAGCTCCCCGAAAGCTCACCCCAAAATGCATTTGGGTTGAATTCACGAGGAACTTGGCGGTTTGGTGTGTCCATGCTAGGTGAAAAACCAAATATGCTATTGAAGGTACCTAAGTTCAACTCATAAAATTGCCCTTGCAAATAAAATGAAATATACCCCGCTTGGCGTTGAGGCCCTCAAGTAACCTCAACATGTAAAGTGCTCACAAATTCTAGGGGGAGGTCTCGATATGTATGCTCTTTCATTTCAATAAAATATCGCATACCCTCGTGCAAACAACCATCGTATATCATCCAACAATCCCAAACGGCCTAACAATTCCTCATCATAATAACGAGTTACCATAATAATTCGTTCATTCAAGTAAGTATATCTAGCAACCTATTCAAGGTTAGTCGAACCAAGGGGATAAGGAATGTTACCTCGGGCCCGTGCATCAATGGAAGTGCGGGAGGTCCGTTGAGATCAAGATGGTGCTTGGCTAGATATTCCCACCTCCTTGATACTCCTTTGTCTCTTGGAAGGTGCCATGGTTGAAAAATGTAAGAAAATTGAAACAAAAACCTCAAAAATAAGGTGTATGAAAGTAAAATGAAAAATTTAAGTGAAAAATGAGGAAGAATTAGAGAGAGAAGAAGATGGTTACGGAGAACGGGTGAAAGTGAGATGAACTTAGAGAAGAAATGGTGGAAAGACATGAAATTTATGTGAGAAAGAGAGATATTAAGCGAAAAGGGAAGATTTTGGCTAAAAATGGAGTGAAAATGGGAAGAAAGGAGGTAGAAATTGAAGGTTTAACAATGGAGGCTTTAGAGAGAGAAAGAAGGAGGCAGAGAGAGAGAGAGAGAGTGTTTAGGTTGAAGGTGAAAGTGAGGAAAAGTGAAGGGGCACCACGACCCGTAGTAGTCCATCATGGACTGTGGGCGACACCATGGTCTGACCATGGTCACTGTTGAATACTTGTTTCTCAGTTTTTGTTGGATGGGTGCGCTACGGGCCGTATTGGCAAATACAGGCCGTCCGTGCCCAACCTCTTTCTTCCTTTTGTTTTTGTGTTCTTTTTCCTTTTTTTTCTTTTTTTCTTCATTTTCTTTTTCTTTTCTTGTGTTCATCTTCTCCTTTTCTTCTTTATATATGAAAAACTATCTAAAAATGGAAATTAAAGCTATAAAAAGGGCTTAGGTTGTGTTCCAAGAAGCGCTCTTTTATGGTCAAGAGCTTGACCATGCTTTTATTATGCTCAGGATCGATAAGCGTATGGATGACGACTTTGCCAATGGGGTCGCCCATAAGATAAGGCTTGAGCCGCTGTCCGGCTTGAAGTAGCCCCAACCACCGGGATCTCAACTTGCCCGGAAATAACTTCAGCTTAGAATTGAACAAAAAGACTATGCCACCTTCCTCAAATCTGTTTTTCAAAATGTGCTTGTCATGCCATTTCTTGGTCCTTTCCTTGTAAATGTAGGAGCTCTAGTCAGCATCTAATCTTACCTCATCAAGTTCACATAATTACAGCTTGCTTTTCACTGTTCACCTTACGATCAAAATTGAGCATCTTAATTGCCTAATAACCTTTGTTTTCTAACTCGACCTGCGAATGACAAGACTTCCCAAACACTAAGCAGTATGGGGTAGTGCCTAAAGGAGTTCTGTAAGCGGTTTGGTAGGCCCAAAGAGCATCATTAAGTTTCAAAGACCAATCTTTTCGGGATCTATCCACCGTTTTGTCCAAAATACTCTTTAATTCTCGGTTAGATAACTTGACTTGTCCACTCATCTAGGGATGATAAGGTGTAGCGACTTTATGAAAGACCCCATATTTCTTCAAAGGTAACTCAAGTGGTTTGTTGTAAAATTGAGTCTCGTTATCACTTAAAAGAGCTCTCGGAGTGCCAAATCTCATAAAGATATTTTTCCGGAGGGACTTTATGACAACCTTGGAATCATTGGTTGGGGTGGCAATGGCTTCAACACACTTAGAGACACAGTCGACAGTGACGAGGATGTAAAGATTATTATAGGAAGGAGGAAAGGATCCTATGAAATCAATCCCCCATATATCGAATAAGTCCACCTCAAGAATGCCACTTTGAGGCATCTCGTATCGCTTGGAAATGTTCCTGTGACGCCCACATTCTTTATTTTCGTCAAGCTGAGTGTATTGCCTTTTTACGTTATAGAATCGTATTTTTAGTAACTACATGAGTTAAAATTATTATCGATGTGATTATGTAAACGATAATTTTATTAAAAAGAATGTTTTCGTCGCTATTAATATTATTATCATTATTAGTTTTGAAAATTTTTCGCTGATTTTTAGTATGCATTAATAAGGATTATTGACAGGTACTAAATCAAGTAGGAATCCGAGTACGATTAACTTGTTAACCTTCGAATTAGTTTCAAGGCTTAATAAATCGACCCTTGACGTATTTGGGATCGAATAATCGATGAATGGTCGTATCATCGATTCGAGTAGGATATAAGGCTCGAGATTAGAAATTAGACTAGCGATATTAGTTGAATAGGTAAGCAACCAAAAAAAAAATAATATCAAAAGGGGGCTGGCCCCCCCTCTTTTTCACGAGAAATAACAACGAAGGGGGGTTCACAAAACCAACCCCGACCTCCTCGTCAAACACACACTAGGAGAGATAAGAGAGGGGGGCGATAGTTTGCCGCTGCCACGTCGGCGACTGGTCGACCGCCTCTCACCCCGCCGGCTGTTCCATGCCTAGTCAGCTCGATAGTGAGAGAGAGAGAGATTGAGTGAGCCAGAGAATGATGGTGGAGGTCGACAGCGAAGTGCCTCGATGCGGACATGGCGGCGATAGCAGGGAAAAAGAGAGAGAAGGGTCGAGTGAGGGCCTCGATTTAGGGGGTTAGGGTTTGAAATCCTGGCGCATCACCACCAAGACCACCACCGACGACAATTGGGCATGGCGCCGGAGAAAAGCAGATTGAGCCAAAGGGGCCAAAAACGGGATCGGGCAGGCTGGTTCGAGGATGATGTTCGGGTAACAAGTTAGGAGTTGAATTCTGCATCCTAAACATCCACAACAGCACCTAAAGGGGGCCTTAGAACGGGTCTTTAGCTTGGATTCGAGGTAGGTGTTTCTCACCTCCTAAGTATTAGTAGTTTCGAAATTTTTTTAACCATTAAATTGCATTGTATGTGAGTTTAGGATTAGTCAGATCGATTAGGGTTATGCATGTTCTGTTCTACTGAATTAAGTTTAAATCGATGCATGTTAAGTTTAGTTAGTTTATGCTTGAAAGGTAGCTTCGAAATGAATTATGCATGTTTAGAATCGATTCAAGTATATTTAATTAATACATGCATGAAAGGTAGCTTCCAAATGAATTATGCATGTTTAGAATCGATTCAAGTATATTTAGTTAATATATGCCTGAAAAGGAGCTTCGAAATGAATTATGCATGTTTAGAATCGATTCAAGTATATTTGGTTAATACATGCCTAAAAGGTAGCTTCGAAATGAATTATGCATGTTTAGAATCGATTCAAGTATATTTAGTTGATACATGCCTGAAAGGTAGCTTCGAAATGAATTATACATGTTTAGGATCGATTCAAGTATATTTAGTTAATACATGCCTGAAAGGTAGCTTCAAAATGACTTATGCATGTTTAGAATCGATTCAAGTATATTTAGTTAATACATACCTGAAAAATAGCTTCGAAATGAAATATGCCTGTTTAGATTAGATACATGTGTACTTAGTTAATTTATGTTTGTTTAATAACTTTGAAGAAAATGTGAACATTTAGAATTGATACATGTACACTTAGTTAATTCATGTTCGCTAAATAACTTCGAAGTGAAATATGAATGTTTAGGATCGATATATGTACGTTTAGTTAATTCATGCTTAGAATGAACACTTAGTTAATTCATGCTCGATTAATAGCTTCGAAAAGAAATGAGTGTGCTTAGAAATGATACTTGTGTGATTAGTTAGTTTATACCTGAACCGTGACTTCGAAATAATAAATGAACACCTAGAATGCGATAAGATTCCTGATTAGTTTAGTTGGTTTGTTAAGTGCTATTCCAAGTTAAGACATTGTGACGTATATGTAAATGTGGTTATATATATATGTATGCTTACGGTAACGCACTGCTGGATGGTGCTGCTTGCCTAGGTAAGTGCATAAACCCTATTACACGCCTCTTTATAAGTTTTCATGATAATATGTTATGATTATCAAATTGAAAACTGAGATGGTAGTTGGATGGTTTGAGGTTTCCTGTGGTCGGTTGTTATGTAAGGAGGGGGCCTGGGTTGTGAATTAACCGCAATCATGTGGATTGCAAGGCCATGTGTGACTTATGTTGAGATTGATTGATTATGAAGTGTTTGAATGTGTTATGTTCAAGCCCCCTCCCTTTTATGCCATCAAGTTTCTTGTTGCGAGTGAGGGTAAGTTTGAAAAAGAAAGTTTTTCATGTTTGTAACTAATAGCAGCCGCAACTATTAGCAAATGATGGCCTATTTTAACTATACAAATACAGTTTTGGGAGTGAACTCACTTGAATGGGAGAATTCTTAAAGAATTTGAATAAAAAGAGAGTGCGTTGTATGAAAAGGATTTTACTGTGAAAGGTAACAAACTTATTAGTCATTATAACCAGATGCTTTAAATGGCTAAGATAAGTGCTTAGGGATAATAGATGGGAGTGAACCTGCTTGAACGGGGGAATCCCTAGCCTAGAAAGTAATTCTTAGAGACCCTGACGAGGGTTAAAGTCCAAAAGTTAGTTGTCATCCTGGGAGTAAGAGCTTAATGTGAGTTAATCTCACTGGGATTGAGTGTAGATCTCTCCCAACCAGCACTTTATGGTTTTCCTAATAAGTAAGAAAGCAGTCGGCGTTTCACCTTTTTAAGTATTTCAGAAAGAAAGTTTTTAAGGGTCATTATGAGACCATTATGAAAGAGATTCTTTAAGAATTTGAGCCCAAGGAGGCTAAGAAAAAAGTTCTTATGAGTCTAAAGAGGCTAAGTAAAGTGTTTTCAGAAAAAGAAAAGAAAGATTTTCATGCACATCATGTGAATAAGAATCTAAGTGCAGTATAAATGAAATTCCAAGTGCAGCATGGCCATATCCTTGTAATGCATCGAGCATATGAGTTTGAATGTGCATGTTTAGCTAAAGAAAGTTCGTGGCATAATCTCTGCTTCATATGTTTAGCATCTCATATGAGTGAATTAGATAGACAAAGCATAAATCACGAATTGTATCACATAATCTATAAAAGAAAGTTCTGTGCTTAGCGTCGTTGCTTACTTATGTGTTTGACTGCTTGTTAGTAAAGGAATTTAGTCATTCAGGGGCCTAAAAATCAGTTTGAATGGCTAAAATGAAGTTTATGGATAGTGATCCTTCCTTAAGAATTTATGAATGCCTAATATGATAGTAAAGTACGAATACGTGGTATGTGACTATTATGAGTATTATTGCCTGCAACGGTTTTGGTTTTAAGGGGGTTGAAGGACACTCACTGAGCGTGTGGTTGCTCATCCCATTACTCTTCCCCCTTTTTCCCCAAGTTGGCATTATGACAAGTAGAACCCCAGTCACTTATGTCAAGATGGAATCTATTCTTGCTTGCAAGGTGTCATGTGCGCCTAATGAAGGGGGCTTTACGTGTTTAATGAAGTCATGTAATGTATTCCTAGATTTGTAAACGTTTGTAAATAAGTATTCCAGTTCTTGTAGTGTATTCAATTTATGAGTCGCTCTGTACGGCCATGTGTGCCAACCATCTTATTAGTTAGTTGTCTTTTAGTCGAAGATAGTTATGTTTTGGGATGTAAACCCCAGTACTCCGGTTGTGTGAACCGTTGAGTTGTATCTTTCACTTTTCCTATATTAATAAACTATTTTGTTTGATGTACTCCGAGCGAGTTACTCATTGAGTTATGAACTCCGACGTGCAGCCGCTGAACTTCTTTTAAAATGTTTTACACTTTCGTTGATTGCAGGGGTTTATTGTAAGGCTTTTAGCCGGGAGATGGCCAGTTTTTAGGAAAAATTTTGTCCGTTTCGCCCCGGAATTTAAATAGAAAGTTAAGAAAATGTAACGCTTCTGGCTCTAGGGGCTGGGGGTGTTAGAGTTCCCCGTTCTTTCGCATCGATAACAAGTCATGATAAATTTCTTTGCATCCTTGAAGGGAGTGGACCACTAGAAACCCACTTGGAGCACCTTTGTAATAGTCTTGTCTGGACCAAGGTGTCCACCATAAGTCGAGGCATGAGAATGGTGTAGGACACTATGAACTTCATCCTCTTGCAAGCATCTCCTATATATTCCATCTCGACATAATTTGTATAGAAGAGGTTCCTCCCACACATAATCTTTGGCATCGAAAGGAATTTCTTCCTTTGTTGATAAGGTAATCCAGGTGGCAGCACCCCACACACCTTGAAATTTACCAAGTCAGCATACCATGGGGTGGCTTGGTGAGAAATGGCAAGTAGTTGATCATCTGGGAAAGAATCATCAATTGGGAGCTCTTCACTGGGAGTGACCTCGGGGTCTAGGCAAGATAAGTGATCCGCCACCACATTCTCCATTCTGGATTTGTCTTTACTCTCTAAATCGAACTCTTAGAGGAGAAGAATCCATCGGATAAAGTGGGGTTTGGAGTCAGACTTCTTCATTAAGTGCTTCAGAGCAGCATGATCAGTGAAAATAATGACCTTAGAATTTATCAAGTAAGGCTGGAATTTTTCCAAGGCACACAGAACCGCTAAGAACTCCTTCTCTGTCGTGGCATAATTTACTTGAGCCTCATCAAGAGTTTGGTTTGCATAGTCAATAGCATATGACTTATTATCCTTCCTCTTGTAAAATCGCTCGCATCATACATTACCTCAAAAGAGAGCCCCTAATCCAGGGTTTGCATCACTGAAGTAGTAATTAATGCCTCTTTTAGCCTGAGAAAAGCACTCAAGCATTCTTCATTAAAATCAAAAGGTACATCCTTGACAAGTAAATAGGTGAGTGGCTTTGCAATTTTTGAAAAATCTTTTATGAACCGCCGGTAAAAATCAACATGTCCAAGAAAACTCCTCACACCCTTTACAGAAGTTGGTGGGCTAATTTTTCAATCACCTCCACCTTTGCTTTATCAACCTCAATGCCCTTGTTAGAGATAATATGACCTAAGACAACCCCCTCTTGTACCATAAAATGGTAGTTTTACAAATTCAAGACCAAATGCGTATCTTCACACCTTTGCAAGACCTTGGCCAAATCATTAAAGTAATTGTCAAACCTTGTACCTGGTAAGTGCTTAATGTATATATCATTTTAGGGTCCTTTTGCTGCATTTTTTAGGAGAATTGTATGCTTTAAGTCACCATTTGTACTCCTGTTCTCAATTTATATTTAGGTATGGTTGTTTGATTGATATTTGCAAGAATTTAGACCATTTAGACCCAGCATTTGACCCTCATTTACATGTATATTGACCCCTTATGGATGCTCCTGAGATGCTATGCCTGTGGAGGAAGAGAATATCAGAGAATTTGGTTCTAGCCAAGATCACAGCCAGCCCATGGTGTCTGCCGCGGACCGTGGTAAGCTGGCAACTGTGGCCTCTTTATCTCCCTTCAGCTGTCTGGCTAAGAATGCTCGCATTTTTGCTTAAAACCCATCCCTCAACAGTGGAAAAAAGAGAAGACACACACAGATAGTCATTTCTATTCTCCAAAATTTTACTTTTTGTAGTTAGGAATTTAGTTTAATTTTTATGCAAGTGAGAATCTTGACTAAGGAACTTGGTTTTGTTTGAAGACTTTGTTCGAGGTTCTCATTGCTAAGCCCTTCCCTCTCAGATCTCGCTGAATTGTTTGGTTAGTTGATTAACTTTCAATCATGAGTGAGTAGTTTATCTTGTTTGGGGATTTGTTTGTCAATGGAAGTGTAGTTGGATCATTTTATATTCAACAAAATTGTGCTTTCTTTCCATGTTGGTTTGATTTCGTTTTATCGAGTGATTATCATGTTGTGAGTGGACTTAGCCAAATTTGCTTGCACCCTTGAGACAATTGAATGTAGAACTAAAAGGTGAAATTCGATCGTCAGACTGCTTGATAAGACTGAATATAGCGATGACTCAAAAGAGAGATTTGCATATTGGGAGGATAAGAGAGTGATCAAAAATATTGAACTCAGATTAAGACAAATTAGTTTGAAAGAACGACTTTGGTTTAGCTAAAGCAATTTGGTTGATTTCGAAAGAAAAGACTAAATTCTAAATTGATTGCATTTTCCTCAAAATTATCCAATTAGAGACAAGCACATATTAATCGTATTGATCCAACACCTTTCTTAACTAAATAAATCCCTAGGCATTTTTTCTTGATTTAATTTAGAATCAGTTAATTAGAAGTTGTCAAATCAACCCTCGATTAAGTAATTGCTTGGCATTTTCTGATAGAAAGGACTCGACAGATTACTTTGATTCCTGAGAATGATCTTTTAATCTATACTACGACACCCGTGCACTTGCGGACGTGTTAAGTTTTTGGCACCGTTGCTGGGGACCAATTTGTTAACTATTGAGTTAGTCTTACAAAATTGACTAAGTGTTTTATTTTCTTTTGCTTTCTTTTTTATTTATTGTTTGATTACGTTGGTAGTGTTGGTGATTGTCCTTGCTGGAATCTTCCCCATTTATGCGAAGTCCATTTCTAATGAACCTGGTCCCGAGATCGAGAGGACTTTCAGTTTAAGGAGGAAGAAGCAAAAGATTAAAGAACAATGATGAGAGGCTAGTATAACTCAACAAATATGGCAAGAGGAGGAGGTACCAAAGAAGGACGTTTAGGGACTTTGTTACCCCTAGAGTCCAAGGAAACGAATCAAGCATCGCTTGCCCTAACATTGATGCAAATAATTTCGAATTCAAGTCGGCGCTCATTTCTATGGTGTAACAATCCCAGTTTCGCACTCCTTTAGAAGACCCGAACTTGCACCTCTTGGTCTTTTTAGAGGTGTGTGAAACAGTGAAGCTTAACGAACTCTCCACCGATGTTATTCGACTGCGATTATTTCCCTTCTCACTTAGGGATAATGTAAGAGTATGGCTGCATTCTTTACCTTCGGGATGTATCACCACATGGGATGAGCTTATTGGAGCTTTCCTTACCAAATTCTTCCCATTGAGCAAAATAGTAAGTTTAAGAAATCAAATCACCAACTTCACTCAAAGGAATGATGAGACGCTCTTTGAGGCTTAGGAGCGATTTAAGGATTTACTATGGTTATGCCTTTCTTCATAGTCTTTAAAGATGAATGATTGTTGAAGCTTTCTATAATGGTGTGACCCAACCTGTATGGTCCACTATTAATGCGACAGCAGGAGGAGCTTTGATGAATAAAACTAAAGACTAGGCCTATAATTTGATTGAGGAGATGACACTCAACAATTTTCAATAGTCCACCGAAGGAGGCCAACCCAAGCGGGTTGGAGGTAAGATTAAATTTGATGCACTTACTTTGCTTTCTACTAAAGTTGATGTTATGACTCAAAGGTTGGACCGTATAATGTTAATGCTGTGAATTCTAGTGCCCCTCCCCCATGTGAAATTCGTGGTTCTATTAAACATGTGACTTTGAATTGTCATGTGAGGAGTCCTTTTTCTGAAGACTCTATGAAGTCAATTATGTTCAAAATTTCAACCTAAGATCGGCCAATAACCCTTACTCTAGTACTTACCGTTCTGGTTGGAGGAATCATCCAAATTTCTTATATAGGTCTAATCCAAACCTTCTGAATATGCCCCCAATGAGTCCTAGGCCACCCCCCGGTTTTTAAAGATCTCATTTCCCCCCACAAGTACCTCAAAAGTCCAATTTAGAGGCTATGATGGAAAATATGCTTATGGCACAATAAAAATAAGATGAGTATATTAAGCAATTAGCCTCTAAGGTTAATGTTCTTATAACTCACAACAAGATGTTGGAAGCCCAAATTACCCAATAAGCTAGCTTTTCATCCACACCCCCGAATAGACTTCCCAGGAAGCCCGAGCCTAACCCTAGGTAGCAATGCAATGCTATGATTTGGAGAGAAGGGAAACAAACGGAGGGACCTAAGCGGGTTACTAATGATGAGTCTTTACATGATAGGAATGAACATGTTAAGAATGTTGAGAAAGAGATGTCTACACCCTCTAAGGGGGTGATTGATGATGTTGTGCGTAAGTTTGATGAGGTTCATGTGGACCCTAAGATCACTTCCCCAAAAACCCTACACCCCACCTTTACCATTTGCTCAAAGGATGGCTAAAGCAAAACTTGATTTGTTGGGAAGTTTTTAGAAGTCCTTAAGAAACTCTACATAAACATTCCATTTACTGATGCTTGGACTCAAATGCCTTCATATGCTAAATTTGTGAAGGAAATTCTATCTAACAAAAGAAAGCTAAAGGAGCATGAGACTGTAGCTTTGATTGAAGAGTGTAGTGCAGCTATCCGAAACAAGCTTTCTACTAAACTTAAGGATCCTTTCAATTCCCTGCCTGATAGGGAATGTGTCTATAAATCGTGCTTTGTGTGATTTAGGGTCAAGTGTGAGCTTGATGCCCCTTTCTCTATGTGAAAAATTGGAAGTACCAGGGATGAGACAGACTACTATCTCCTTACAATTGGCATACTACTATGTGAGATATGCTATGGGTGTTTTATAGGATGTTTTAATAAAAGTAGGGGATTTGTATGTGCCAATTGACTTTGTAATTTTACAAATGGAAGAGGATACGCGCACCCCCATTATTCTTAGGAGGCTATTTTTGGCGACCATTGGGTGTCATATTGATGTGAAAAACGGTAAGCTATCTTTCGATATGGGGGATGATCATATAGAGTTTAATTTGTTTAAAGCTGCAAAATTCCCTTCCATTTCTGATGAGTACAATAAGATTGATCTGGTTCATGGTTTGATACGAGAAACTGTGTCTAACCTTGATTCTAATGATTCTCTTGAGTACTTGATGTTGAATGATAGCACTATTAAGGATGAAAATCCCGAAGTAGCCGTGTGTGCTTAACTTCTGGAAGCCTCTCCATCAATTCCACCTCCCCTTGGTAAGGTGGAACCATTAAAGGTTGAAAATAAGCCCTCGTCTGATGAGGTGAAAGCTTCCGAGGTAAAACTGAAATCTCTCCCTTCATCCTTGAGGTATGAATTTCTTGGACCCAACTCCACATATCGTATGATTGTGAATGCAAGTTTGAATGTATCTTAAATTGACTCTTCACTTAGAGTACTTAGAGAGCATCATAAAGCCATAGGATACACTCTTGATGACTTAAAAGCAATCCATCCTTCTATGTGTATGCATTGAATCTTAATGGATGATGGCTATAAGCCCTCAATTGAACACCAAAGAAGGTTGAACCCTAGCATGCAAGAGGTGGTCAAAAGAAAATTTTAAAACTGCTTAAGGCCAACATTATCTACCCTATCTCCAATAGTACATGGGTAAGCCTGGTCCATGTTGTACCTAAGAAATGAAGTATGACTGTAGTGAAAAATGAGAACAATGAGCTAATTTCCACTAGGACTGTCACGGGATGGCGTATGTGCATTGATTATCGAAAATTGAATAAAGCCTCCCGTAAAAGACCACTTCCCCCTTCCCTTCATTGACCAAATGCTTGAAAGGTTAGCTAAGAACTCATATTTTTACTACTTAGATGGATATTCGAGTTTCTTTCAAATCCCTATCCATCCTAATGAATAAGAAAAGACTACTTTTACTTGTCCTTATGGTACATATGCTTATAGAAGGATGCCATTTGGGTTATGCAATGCCCCTGCTACATTTCAACATAGTATGATGGCTACTTTCTCTGATTTATTGAGGACATAATGGAAGTCTTTATGGATGATTTTTTTGTGTATGGTGCAACCTATGACCATTGTTTGAATAACTTGTCCAAGGTCTTGTAAAGCTGTGAAGATGTGAATTTGGTCTTGAATTGGGAGAAGTGCCATCTTATGGTACAAGAGAGGGTTGTCCTCGATTATGTTATCTCTAATAAAGGCATTGAAGTTGACAAAGCAAAGGTGGAGGTGATTAAAAAATTGCCACCACCAACTTCTGTAAGGGGTGTGAGGAGTTTTCTCGGACATGTTGGTTTTTACCAGCGGTTCATAAAGGATTTTTCATACAACGCAAAACCTCTCGCCCAGTTGCTTGTTAAGGATGTGCCTTTTGAGTTTAATGAAGAATGTTTGAGTGCTTTTCCTAGGTTAAAAGAGGCACTAGTCATGGCTCCAATAATGTAAGCTCCAGATTGGGAGCTACCTTTTGAAGTGATGTGTGATGCAAGTGATTATGCAGTGGGCGCTGTTCTTAGCCAATGAAAGACAATAAGAAATATGTTATATACTATGCAAGCTGTACTCTTGATGTGGCTCAAGTGAATCATGCGATGATATAGAAGGAATTCTTAGTGGTTGTCTTTGCCTTGGAAAAATTTTGATCTTACTTGATCAATTCCAAGGTCATTATCTTTGCTGATCATGCCGCTCTGAAACACTTAATGAATAAATCCGACTCCGAAGCTCGATTCATCCGATTGATCCTCCTTCTTCAAGAGTTTAATTTGGAGATCAAAGAGAAGGCAAGGTTTATGTGGTTGCTGATCATCTATCTTGCCTAAGCATCGAGGCTACTCCTAGTGAAGAGCTCCCTATGGATGACTCCTTCCCAATCAGTAACTCTTCGCCATATCCCACCAAGCTACCCCATCGTATGCTGATTTGGTCAACTTCAAAGTGTGTGGAGTGCTACCTCTAGGATTGTCCTACCAGCAAAGGAGGAAATTCCTTACTGATGCCAAATATTATGTGTGGGAAGAGCCTTTTCTTTACAAGTTATGTAGAGATGGGATTTATAGAAGATGCCTGCCGGAAGATGAGGTCCATAGTTCCTTACACCATTGCCATGCTTCAACCTATAGTGGACACTTTAAATCGGATAAAATGATTATGAAGGTACTCTAAGCGGGCTCTTATTGGCCAACGCGTTTCAAGGATGCAAGAAAATTTATTATAACTTGTCATAGATGTCAGAGAACAAGGAACATTACCAAGAGGCATGAGATACCTCAAAGTGGAATACTTGAGGTTGAGTTGCTTGATGTATGGGAGATTGACTTCATGGGTCCTTTTCCTCCTTCCCATAACAACCTTTATATCCTTATGGTGGTTGACTATGTTTCTAAATGGGTGGAAGCCGTTTCCACCTCAACAAATGATTCCAAGGTTGTCATCAAGTTCCTCAAGAAGAATATTTTCACAAGGTTTGACTACTCCAAGAGCCCTCCTAAGTGACAATCGAACACATTTTTGCAACAAGCCTCTTGAGTCACTATTAAAGAATATGGAGTATTTTATAAGGTTGCTACACCTTACCATCCCCAAACAAATGGGCAAGTTGAGCTCTCAAATCGGGAGTTTAAGAGTATATTAGAGAAAACGATGGATCAGTCCCTAAAAAATTGGTCACTCAAGCTTGATGCTCTTTAGGCTTATCACAGCACCTATAAGACTCCTCTAGGCACCACTCTATACCAGTTGGTGTTTGGGAAGTCTTGTCACTTGCTGGTAAAGATGGAACATATGGCATATTGGGCTATAAAGACTAAATTTTGATCTTAAAGCAGTCAGATAATGGAGATTCTTACAATTAAATGAGTTAGATGAACTAAAGTTGGAGGCCTATAGGAGTTTACACATCTACAAAGAGCGAACTAAGGAATGGCATGATAAACACATTATAAAGAAGAGATTTGAAAAAGGTGACATGGTTCTATTGTTCAACTCGAGATTAAGATTATTTTTGGGCAAGCTGAAATTTCAGTGGTTGGGACCATTTCAAGTCACCAAAGTTCAACTTAGCAGAGCAGATGAAGTTTGGAGTGAGTCTATCAGTGTGTTCACAGTCAATGGACAGCAGATAAAACCTTATCTTGTGGGAGAACCTATTTAGAAAGCCACTATTCATACACTCATTGATCCAGACTAAGCGTAGACGTATGGTCAAGCTCTTGAACTTAAAAGAGCGCTTCTTGGGAGGCAACCCAAGCCCCTTTTTTTAGCTTTGATTTTCATTATTTTTGTAGTTTTTCATAAAAAAAGGAGGAAAAAAATATGGAAACAAAAAAAAGACACAAAAAAAGAGAGAAGGATAAGAATAGAATAAAGAAAAAAAAGAGGGATAAAGAAAAAGGAATGTTAGCACCATGGTTGTAGGGTGCCAAACTGAGAAAACCAGAAAAATTGGTGTCCAGTAGACACCACGGTTTGCTCGTGGTGACCCTCACAGACCGTGGTGAGCTGTTACGGGCCGCGATCAAGGGTTTTGACCATGGCGACCATTCAACTTTCTCTCATCTTCGACTCTCTCTCTCTACCTCCCTCTTTCTCTCTCTAAACCCACCAATTCTCCCTCGTTTCTTCTCATTTTTACTCAATTTTCACTCAAAACTTCACCTTTTCACTTAAGCTTTCTCTTTTTGCCACCAATTCTGCCTCCTTTTACCATTTCTTCTTCAACCTTATCTCACTTTCACACATTCTCCATAACCATCTTCTTCCCTCTCTAATTCTTCTTCTTTTCACTTGAATTCTTCATTTTTCTTCCTCAAATTTTATTTTTTAGGTTTTAGTTTTAATTTTTCTTCCATTTTGCACCAATGGCACCCACCAAGAGACAAATGAGCATCAAGTAGGTAGGATCATCAAGCCAAGCACCATGTCGACCCTAACGGACCTCCCGAACTTCCACCGACGCTCGAGCTCAAGGTAACATTCCTCATCCCCTTGGTTTAACCAATTTTGATCATGTTGCTAAATATGCTTGTTTGAATGAATGCATGATTGTGGCAACTCGTTATTATAATGAGGAATTATTAGGACGTTTAGGAATGTTAGATGATATTCGGCGGTTGTTTGCACGGGGTGGCAAGGGACATTTCATAGAAATAAAGGAGCATACATACCGGGACCTTACCCTAGAGTTCCTGAGTACACTTTATGTTGAGGTCACTAGAGGGTCTCAATGTCAAGCTGGGTACATTTCATTTTATTTGTAAGGATAATTATATGGTTAAACTTAGGTACCTTCAACAGTATATTCGGTTTTCCACCTAATATGGATTTACTGAACTGTCAAGTCCCCCGCGAATTCAAGCCCAATGCATTTTGGGGCGAACATGCGGGGAGTGTTAGGTACAAAACTAGTTCATCTAAGTGCACACATATTAGGAACCCTTGCATTCGAGAAGCTTAGCGTATCCTAGCTTACTGTTTCTTTGCTCGGGATGATAGTTTGAATGTCCCGTAATTATCTGAGTCGTATTTCTTGTCTTGTGTGCTTGATGGTGTCTAGCTTGACCTTGGGTCGTTTTTGGCAAGGCAATTGTATAATGCTGCTATTAGCACTAAGGGTAGGATAGTCATTGGTGGCATTGCAACAACTATTGCTAGATTTTTGGGTGTTGAGCCCAACCCTGAGGATAGAGTCTCTGGGTCCAATCAAGCCGCTTCTGAGATTATGAACTTTTATAAAGTAGAGGCTGGACGTTTGTGCTGGATATACCCTGGGGATCGGCTTCTGTCGCTTCCTGATGTTGATTGAACTACCTTACTTTACCGAGCTAACGTTTATTGGGTACTTGGCGATGCCGAAATTGTTCAGCCGCCATACCTCCACCCCTTTATTCTAGTCAACGCCGACCTAGTTCTTCCTCCCAATCACCCCTGACTGACTATGCTGACCTCCAAGCCACCCTTAGGTCCATCCAGAAGGAGCAAGTCTCCCTTCAAGCTTATGTTACTTCTAAGAACGCCGCTCTTCGTGACTTTGTTCAAGAGCGCCATGACGAGTTTCGTGGGATGCTTGCTACCTAGACTCAATACTTCTAGGATTATAGGCCTGTTTAGAGACCTGGCGGGATTGGCATATCTCTTATGGGCAACCACCCTATCCTCCTCCCCACCTTCTTTCTGATTTCTTGTTGCTACTCCCCATTCCTGTTTCTACTATGTGCACACATTGAGGACAATGTGTTGTTCAAGTATGGGGGAGTTCGTCGGTGTTTGATGGCGTCTAATGCCTGATTTGGCTTGGTGTTCTTGTGTATTGTATATATTATTTGCATAGTTGTTGGAGTTTTACTGTAGGTTTTAATGTTATTTGATTGGAAGCATTTTAGAAGTACATTTAAGTTTCTTTTCATTCTAGATTGCATCTTAATTTTTTTAGTTTTCTTTTTATATTTTTTGCATTTTCCTTTGCATTGTTATTAAGAGCATGCATAAAAAAACAAAAAAAGAACAAAACAAAACCAAAAAAAAAGATAGAAAAAATTGAAAATGAAAAGAATGAAAAAAAATCCTCCGATGATGATCTTTATAGACTAGGTAGACTTCTTTGGTTTAGTTTGATCCTTTGATTTGCCCAGTTGTACATAAAAATGTTTGAGAATGAGTTTTCAAAATGGAGCTTCATGTTTTGACCATATGTTGAGTAAGAGTTGATTACCCCATAACTCTTTATATGAATTTTGGCATGTGTTTACTAATGAGATAGTTATGACTTTGGTAGATGTCCCGTGAGGCTTTGAGCTTTTAAAGACTAATTTATGAATTTAGTTTCATACTTCTTTCATGAGTGACTTTCTCTTGACATCATTTCTCTAGAATTTGCTTTGATTCTCATTCAAGATCACATTTCGCATATGCATTTAGGCAATACAATTGAGGCATTCTTTGACTTGTTAAACCCAACGACCAAATAAACAGATTTGTTACGTATTATATGTCTTGCTAGCCCCTTTGAGCTTATATCCATTTTTTATTGATTTGAACCTCCTACTATAGCCTATGGCCAAATAATTATCTACCCCTTAAGCCAAGACCAGAGGAGCATTTCATTCTTTTGCATCGAATTTCAACTCTCCAAGTATCCTTAATTGGCAGGAAATGAGCCGACTTTGTGAGTCGATTAACTATGACCCAGATAGCATTCTTTTTCGAGGCAGAAAGCGGTAAACCCATAACAAAGTCCATCGAGATCGAATCCCACTTCTAAGTGGGAATTTCTAAGGGTCGTAGTTCACCTACAGGACATTGATGCTCTGCTTTAACTTTCTGACAAATTAGACACTTATCCACATATTCTGCAACGTCCTTCTTCATATTATTCCACCAAAAATATTGTCTCAGATCTCTGTACATCTTGGTGCCTCTTGGATGCACTGAATAACGAGTATTGTGAACCTCTTCCAGGATTTGCTTTCTTAACTCCCCATTTTCGGGCACACATAGGCGATTCTGGAACCGCAGAGTCCCATCCTCGTGTACTACAAATCCCAGAGACTTCCCTTTCTCTAAATTTTGCTTTATTCTCTGGAGTTCGGGATCACTTTCCTGGTTCATTCGAATTTCTTCCACTAGGGGAAACTGTATAGTAAGTGCTGATAATTGACCATTTGTTTGCCCGTGGGACACCAATTGAATCCCAAAGTCTTCAAGTTCTCTTAAGATATTCAATTAAGTAATCACTACAGTGTTCGAGCTATGTTGCGCCTTCCTACTCAGGGCATCCGCCTCCACATTTGCTTTACTAGGATGATATTGAATTTACAAATCATAGTCTTTAAGTAACTCAAGCCAACACCGTTGTCTCAAATTGAGCTCCTTCTGAGTGAAGATGTACTTTAGACTTTGATGATCAGTATAGATCTTGTACGATACCCCATATAAATAATGTCTCTAAATTTTCAATGCAAAGACCACGGCTACTAATTCCAGGTCATGAGTAGGGTAGTTTTTCTCATATGGCTTGAGTTGTCGAGAGGTATAAGCTACTACTTTGTCCTCCTGCATTAGTACGCACCCCAAACCGTTCTTCGAAGCGTCACTATAAATAGTATACTCTTTTCCTTCCATTGGTAACGTTAGAATTGGGGCGGTAGTTAAGCGCTGTCTTAGTTCTTGGAAAGCTTTCTCACACCTTTCAGTCCACTCAAACTTATTGACCTTCTTCAATAGATTGGTCAGTGGTGAAGCTATTTTCGAAAAGTCTTTAACGAATCTTCGATAGTAGCCTGCTAAACCCAGAAAGCTTCTAATCTCCGTGACATTGGTAGGCCTTGGCCATTCTGTGATTGCTTTCACCTTCAGGGGGTCGACTTTGATTCCTTCTTTTGTAACCACATGCCTCAAAAATACCACTTCCTCCAACCAAAATTCACATTTCTTTAATTTGCCATAGAGTTGATGTTCCCTCAAAGTTTGCAGTACTATTCGCAATTGATCAGCATGTTCCTCTTTATCCCTAGAATAGATAAGGATATCATCTATGAACACCACTATGAACTTGTCTAAATAAGGTCTGAAAACTCTGTTCATAAGGTCCATGAAGGCTGCAGGAGCATTAGTGAGACCAAAAGGCATCACTATGAACTCATAGTGACCATACCTGGTCTTAAACGCTGTCTTAGGAATGTCTTTAGGCTTAATCCTAAGTTGATGGTACCCTGACCTCAAATCAATCTTAGAGAATACTCCTGCTCCTTGTAGTTGATCAAACAAATCATCTATTCGCGGCAGAGGATATTTGTTTTTGATCGTAATTTTGTTCAACTCCCTATAATCAATATAGAGTCTTAAGGTTCCATCCTTTTTCTTGACAAATAACACTGGAGCATCCCATGGTAACACACTTGGCCTAATAAAACCCTTCTGTAACAGTTCATCTAGTTGAATCTTTAATTCCTTAAGCTCAGTTAGGGCCATACGATAAAAAAAGGTTTGGCCCCAAGAATTAATTCGATTCTAAAATCATTTTCCCTTTGTGGGGGTAGTCCTGGTCACTCCTCAGGAAAAACATCTTCAAATTCACAAACTACAGGTATATTCTCCGCTTTCTCTTCTTTCGTTTGGCAGTCAATAGCATAATACCAATATCCAATATACCCCTGATATAACAGCTTACTTGCTTTCATAGCGGAAATCAAAGAACAAGATTTTGCCTCTCTCTGCCCATAAAAACACACTTTTCTCCCTTTCTCATCCTTCAAGATAACCTTAAGATCTTCACATTCAATTTTGGCTCCATAAGTGTGCAACCAATTCATCCCCAAAATGATATCAAAATCAGACAAGTCAAATCGAATCAAATCCACAGGGAAAGTAGCTTCACCAATGATGATCGGGACAAATTCATAGGAAAGGGGGCACTCAATCACAGAATTGTTGGGTAGCTTAATTCTATAATTGGTTTCCATCCTCTTGTTCTCCAGACTCAATTGTATAGCAGATCGGGTAGGTATAAAAGAATGAGTGGCACCCGAATCAAATAATACACAAAATGGTTTTGAATTTAAAAAGAGAGTTCTAGTGACTACCGTACCAGAGGTAGCAGCTTCCTTTTTGTTCATCACAAATGCCCTTTCTGCAACTGCAGCCTTGCAGGTGGGGGTCCCTGCCGGGGCAGAGCCAAAGGTTTTGCTGCGCCCTTGTCTACAGCTTTCAATCTGCGGGAGCATGCAGCGATGAGGTGTTCAGGACTTCCACACCACATGCATTTGTTGGTGCCAACTCGGCATTCAAGAGTGGTGTGATTTGTTCTTCCACACTTCGCATAAGGTACGGGCACTGTCGAGCCCACAGGATGGCTCTTAGAGGAAAGAGGAGTAGACTTCTTCTTGTTCTGATTCACACTTTCGCTCGGAGTCCCCCGTTCAAACCCCTTCCTCTTATGGTTGATTGGATTCAGAGCTCTCAACTCCGTCTTCACTTGTTCCACTTCAGCTGCTCGCTCATATAGTTCTTGATAAGTCAAAATTGGTTGCCCTGCTAACTGATTCCGGATGTAGAAGGCCAAACCTTCCTCAAACCTTCTCATCTTTAACCTTTCAGATGATACAAATTCGGAGACAAACCTAGATAGTTCTGTGAACTTACTAGCATATTGCATCAGTGACATGCTTCCGCTCATTTTCAACTCCATAAATTCCTTTTCCTTTTGCCTTTGCACCACAGCTAGGTAAAATTTCGCCCTCAACTCTGTTAAAAATTTACTCCAGGTGAATTCAGGCCCTAAGAGCTTATCCTTCATAATATTCCACCAAATATCAGCTTCACCTGACAAATAATACATCCCAATGTTCATTTTCTTTTCCTCTGGTACCTCAACTACTGTGAAAACTTTCTCCATTCCCCATATCCATTCCTCTAGTACTACTGGATCATAAGATCCATTATAAACTTTAGGGTTGCGCTGTGCTACTCTATCTGCCAATTTATCCTCTTTAGGAGGGGTCTCGGCAGGTACCTGGAGAATCCGCTTCATCAATTCAGCAACTAAGGTTGGCCAATAAGTCGGGTTTCCTAAGTTGCTAGCTAATACGGAGGGCAATGGTGGTGTGTCACCATGTTGTGGCTCCTGACAAGAGGCTTGATCACCCGATCCCTGGCCTTGTTCCATATTATCCTCGACCTGAACCTGCATGTTGTTGTGCACTGACTGGGATATTCTGATCATACATTAAATGAAGCAATTCAAACATTGGAACCTTTAGACATATAAGATAAACATGCCCAATAAATACATAGGAGATGGCTTGAAGATTATTTCATAACTCAAAGCATCATCATCTCATTTCAAAACTGCTTACTGACATACATAGTTGCTGATTTATATACATGAGCAACAAAAGCATATTACACCTAGCTGAGTAAGTAAGACAAACTATGACTCCTACCCTCTCACTAAAGACTAAATAACCCCTAGACAGTAGGCCCGTCACATAACCAAAGAGAGGTACGGACCATGTCATCGTGGTCGGAGAGGATTGGACTAACTGTATACCATGTTAGATGCCCTACAAAATGTAATTATCCAATCCAACCAAACCATATCTACATACAGGACTCAAAATGAAAGCCACCACATGAGCCCCTAGACCCACCTAACGATCCCTAGATGGATCGTAATCTGGGTCATACTCATCATCAGGTTCTTCACCTGAATCAAAACTGCTCGTAGATGCCTCTGACTCGGCATTATCGACCTCTGGTTGAACTTATGGTTCATGCTCCTCCTCTAAGTCTATCATCAACTCATCCGCCTCTTGCTCCCCTTGCTGCTCTGTCCCTATCTCATCACTGTCTTGATCCTCCTTGGGATCATCCTCCTCTGGATCGTCTTCCTCTGGATCGTCCTCCTCTCCCTGGTGGTCCTCATCCCCAGAACTAATCACCACTACTTCTGGGGTGCCGGGAATGTCTATCACCACGTAAGCCTCCCCAGGGCTATCAGGCATCAGTGGGGTGTCTGGTGCGGGCGGAATGTGTGGCCCCTGTGCTGGTGCTGGTGGGGAGGGTGGCCCCAGTGCTGGCACCGGGGCTACAGGTGAGGGATGGACCTGATGTAGGGGAAAGACGTGCTGAAGAGTTTCCATAATAATTCCCCTCAATTCAAACTCCTCTCCCAGCAACAGCTCCGTAGTGAAAGTCGTCCACACCCCCTGAGCCTAAAACCTAGGCCCGTCCAAGCCTGGGTTCCCTGTCATCATAAAGTCATGGTAACGTTGCCTAAACTCCGCCCACGGGCCAACCGGGGGTAAGGACCCAAGTAGTCTCTGTGCACGGACGGTAATACTGTGGAACTCAGAATAAGGGTCCTGTGCACATGCTTCCATACTCATGTGTAGCAACGCAATGTGAGCTATCATTGATCCCCCCGGTAGCATATTAACGCCATAAGGATCCATCTAACAAAGAAAACATATATATGAGAGGTATGCATATCCATAAACAAGAAGCATACAAATGGAAGCAACTTGTAGTCTAATATCGTTATTGCACTCCTAATATCATTCTAGCAGTATACTATGTATAGCCCCCTTACTACTACCATTCTCACCCTATAGTTTCTAACCCTACATTCCTCAAGAAAATCTCAACCTGGCTCTGATATCAAATCTGTAAGGCCCCAAAAAATACATGATTCATTGCCTGCATTCACTTACTTGCATTTACCTGCTTATGGTTATCAATAAAATATCATAACTTAATGAACGGGGCGTTACTGCCGTCCATAAAGGACAAGGCGTCTGTTATACATGAAAACTTGGCATAACCAAAGGTTACCCTATAAAGGGGCATTCACCATCATAATCACTCAAACCATTAAGTTATATTACAGAAATGGATCCACATCCCAAAGGTTACATCACATATATAACTTGGTCCAAAAATACAGTAGTGACACTAAAATGCATAATTCAGTTCGAGTGTACAGTTGAAACTCCAAAACACATCACAATATAATAAAATAGCCTCTTAGCTCTCCCACACCGCCAATCACAAGGAAGGTCCCGTTTCATTTATCACCTTCGACCTCCCTGCCCGCCTGAGGGCGGTTCACTGCACATTTTCCTAAAACAAAACATAAAAATATTTCGAATTGTGAGCCAAAGCTCAGTACATGCACTGCTGTACTGATAAAAATTCAATGAAAAGTTATTTGGGCCCGCTTGCAATTCATTTTAATTGAAAATAGGGAATGAGATGCATATAAAACTACATTGCTAATTATTATCTGTTAGTGCACCCCTTTGTAACTGTTACGATCTGTGAATAGGTGTACACCTACCAAGCCGACCGAGGGACCTGGCCTGAAGCCGCGCGGGTAACTGGAGGGCAATGCCCTGTAACTGATAACTGATGGGGTCACTAATTATATGATAAAGCACTGATTAAAATGATTCATTTATGTGCTTACCAAAATATTATGATTTTGATAAATACGTGCTGATTACTAAAGATACAGGCAATGAACATACCTAGAAGTTTTAAATGCTAGTTCATAGAGGAATGAGATGCACTAAAGTGAAGAAAATGAAAACTTAGGCCTTGATTCTGCTCAAAAGTTCACTACAGGAACATAAGATCAGAAATGAACTTGTTCTTAAAATGAACACCTTTAAATAAAGTTAGCACAAGGAATACCCTTAATTAAAAATAGCTCATAAAGAATTTATATAAACCAGTTCGATGATTAAACTAAAGTACTTAAGCTAAATAAATTATAGAAATGCTGAGTTAAGGCACGACAGCGCGTTTAGAAGGTAAGGGCTTGAGACGAGGGTATGGAAAGAATAAAGCAAAACTTATACTCCTGACCTCGAAATGAGATGTAAGACCCCAATATAAATATCTTAGGAAGTCTCTAAAACTTGCATTAAGAACACGAAACATGATTCCCATGATAGAGTTCCTAAAATGGGGCTATAACAACAACATGTCAGTTTCAAGCCCACCCTGTACAGGTTCAGTAAAATGACCATAACGTTCTCCACAGACCTCGGATTAATGCGATTCAAAAGCCATTGTGAAGCTAACACATTGACCTATCTACCCACCAAAACTCAAAATTTTTGGCTGGGCCAATCATTACCAGTTTCATTTCAAAATCTGTCCTGTTTTTCTAAAAATTCCAGCAGCACTGCTTTAGTGTTTTCCTTCACTTATTACCCCAATCCTCAACTCAAACTCTTTCTTAAGAGTATGTAAATACACTTTGGTACATACCAACGTCATACAAAAACACCATCCATCACTCCTCTCCATATTCATATCAAATAAATCTCCTTTTCTAGTCGTATATACACACACACCTCAAATTTACACTTAGTTGATCCAAATCTTGCATTTTGGACAAAACCCTAACTTTGGGTCACTTTGAACTCACTCCAAACTTTTCAAAACACCATAAACAACATAATAAACTTCAATATATTAAGAGATAAGCAAAAACAAGGATAAGTCAATCACTAAACAACACTTGAACAAGAAGCTTGCATGACTAAGATGAAACCCTAACCCTAACCTCATCCAATTTCAACTCCAACATAATTCATCAACTAGATGATTCTTAATACCATAAAAACCAGCATAATCTATCACTAAAACAACCAAAATAAGAAACAAAACCCACAAGATCAAGAATCAAAAACAAAAATCAGCATAGGGGTGAAAAGAAAACTCACTTTGAGGTTGAAAAAGTGGTAGAAATGATTCTTGATGCTTATGGAAGTGAAAGGGGTGTTTGGGGGTGGTGAGTGGGGGTTGTTTTCTGGGTTTTTGGTGGTTGAAAGGTGGCTGGGAGGTGCTGATTCTGCAGGTGTGCCGTGTAGAGAGAGAAGGAGGAGAGGGAAGAGAGAGAAAGTCTTTTGAAAACTTGGTTTAAAATGACTAAAATGAAAATTTTACAATTTATATTTACATTTTACTTGGCTACAAATAAAAGTGAAAAAGTCAAAATTATCAAGCTTGATTAAGGCTTAATTAAGAGGGTTTAGCTAATCAAATACAGATCAAGTCTTGTTGCGTCGCAAACAGCCCCAAACGGGCTCGAGTTTAGAGAAAGAACTGAAACCGAGTGCGTTTGCCAAAATTTTTTTTTTTTTAAAGTTTGAGATTAAATGATTTTAGTGTCATGAAAAAGAATTAAATCGTTAAATTCGTAAAATTTCAAGGCCTAAATCGATTTTCATAATTTGACTAGAACAAAACCACGAATTGCAAAGTGAGGGCCTAGTTAGAAATGTCCAAATGGGAATAACAAAAACTCAATGATCTAAATGAAATGAAATTAATCACTTGGAGTAATGAAATGATATGAATAACATACTTTAGGGTTGGACTATTACACGTTCTAGTAGCGAGTTTCACTTTTCAGTAGTTCCCTCAACTACGTAACATAAGCAAGTAAAATTGGCCAAATTCTACTCACAACATTTCATTCTCAAGATAGAAGCAAATCATTCTAATTATGAAACAAGCACATGATTGTAAAGATAAAGGATCTAACTACAATACTATGGCTAACAAATCCACAGATTGAATAAAAGCTACTCACTCATATTTCTAATTCAACTAAAACAAGAGTTCAAGAATAAGTTCAAAGGAAGGAAATCTTTACAACAATGGAAGCCCTTCAATTGTCCAACAATCTTCAAGCCTTCAAGAGCAAAGCTTCTCCCTTCAAATTCACCTTTTGCTCTAAAAATAAACTAAACTAAACTCTAACTAAAAGAGAGAGATGTGAAAGCAGTAGCGAGATGGTGATGCGTGCTGAATTCTCTCTCTTATAAGCCTTGGAACAGGCCCTTTTAAGCAACAAATGGAGCATCCTCAGCCGCACAATGAAGGAAGATGAAGAGCTTAGCAGTTACAGGCTCACCACAATATGTGGGGGACACCACGGGCAAACTGTGGTCCTGGCTGGTTCCAAAAGTTTCTGCTCTTCTCTTGCTCCTCGGGCATAGTGCTTGGGGTACCTCCGTTGTGGGTCAACATGCACTCAAATGGGGGTCAATTGCTGGGTCAAATGATCTAAAATCCTGCAAAAATCATCCAAGAGCAATACCCAAGATAAAACGAGAATAGGGGCATAAATTATGACAATAAGCCCACAAATTCTCGAAAAGTGGTATAAAACATCCTAAAAATGAAGCATATAAAATCACTTATCTGGAGGAAAAAACTTTTTATAGTTGATCTTATCCTATTATGTGTACCCTTTTACAACATGTTGAGCCTAACATCAACTGTGCCATTAGCCTTACAATTTAAGAACTGATATGTTCTCAAATAACTTTGTGTCCTAAAACATCAACCAACTGTTCACCTTCACTTACTCCATTTTATTTGCATTGCCTTAGTGCACTTGTCCTTAGAAGTGTCGAAAAGAGCATCTTTGCTTATTTCCATTCTAAAGGAATGGCATGAAAGTTTCATCTACGCCATTACCTATATGGCATCGACAAATACTTTCTGAAAACCATGTCTTAGCAGAGATTTCTTTAATCTTAAATCGTTCATCTTGGGATCGATTTTACTCCCACTCAAACCAAGACCAATCATCTTGCTCCCACTTGGAACAAGAATAGAATTTGCTCCCACTTAGAACAAGAACAGGATCGCTTTCGTTTGCTCTTGATGATGAAGGTGGGTCTTGACAATAAAATTATTCATCATCAATTAAAATCCTCCCACTTAAATGAAGGGACCCGATTTAGTTTGGAGAGCTGATAGGGATAAGCCTTAACCTATCTCACCGTTCTTTGGAAATCCATTCCTTAGAATGTGAGATATATTGTTTAATTTTTAGTTGCACTCCCACTGTCTTGCAACCCAATAAATAAAAAAGCTTTCAAGATTAGAGTATCCCATAAGATGCTCTTCCTTCCCCTTTTGGCACCTCCATAGGAGGGGTTGTATTCATGGATCGTATACCCTTAATGTCTAAAGACTCTCAGACTGCGCTCAAATCCATAATCATGGAGTGGTAGCAACATACTTTACAAGTACAAGGTCAAGATCACAGATTGCAACAAAAAGGAGATTTCCTCAGCACGAGATTCACAAATTTTGTGTAAGTATTGATCCTACCATATCAAAGAGCATTCTATTTTCTTTCTCCACGACAACATTTTATTGTAGACACTTTGGGATAGTTGCCTAATAAACTATCCCATTTTCATCATAATATCCACTAAGATAATGCCAACAAATATTTCGTAATGATCTGGTCTTTGAGGCCTTCACCTCTTACATTTATTTGGTTTTCAACCAAGCTTACAAGTTTTCTAGAGCAATTTGTCGCTTCTGAATTATCTGAGATCAAACAAATAAGATCAAATCAAGTGAAATGTGATGAAACATAGAAGCTCTATGCCTTATTATCTCATTCATTGGACCATGAATATTCAAAGGAATTAAATACAATGGAAATAAGGCTCTTAGTAACCTTTCTAAAATTATATGGCTTTCTTTTTGCTTTTTCTGCTAGACTATATTCATAAACGAACTAGCCCACTTATGTTTGCTAACAAATCTTATTTTGCTAGCTTTTGTATATCGGTTCTTTTGACCTTATGGTATAGTCTAGCATGACAAATAAGCATTCACATCGTCATAATTATGTCAATAGGGATAAACAAACACTTGGATTAATGGAACAATATCTAATTCATTACAAGCAAACCATTTCTAATAAAGCATAACCAAAACTGAAGGTGTTCTTAAAAGAAAGCTAACTGGGCTTCAATGCTATGAACATAGTCATATAAAACCAATGTAGTAACATCACCTCAATGAATCTTGGGCGAAAGCAGGTTTTCACAAAGGATGGGGTATCGGCTGCTATGCAGGACTAGCTTGCATGTTTCGATTTCTCCAAGGACCGCATTGTTGTTGTCTCCACCTGTGTCCTCATCAAACCATGTAAGAACCCGTTGGAAGTCCAATAGAGCTTCTTGGTTCCTAACTCTTTGGTTCGAATTCCTAAACCTACAATCCATATAGGTTTAATCTTTAGAAAGAAGAACACAACTAACAACACAAAAGTTACTAGGAGATATTACTAAGTACCTTCTTGGGCTCAGTGCAATCACGAGCATGGTAACCCATTTGGTCGCAATTGAAGCACTTAGCTTGCATTAAATCCTTATTTCTTGCACATTTTTCTTTTCATTGTTGGACATGCTCATGTTCCTCATTTGACTGAGCCTTGCCAATCTTGTTCCTTTGGTCCTTTCTTTTAGAACCATTTCTTGAATTAGAGGTTGACATGTGCACTTATGTACTTGTCATTTTAGTGGCCTCTAGCCACTCCTCCTCTAACTCAAGTTTTCACCTAATGTCCTCGAAAGTAAGGATATAATTAGTTCGAGACAAGACCATCTTAATATGGCCTCGATTATTAGGTAAGGAACGGATCATGGCATGAAGATGTTGCTCATCAATCAATTCATAGCCCATTTTAACCTATTCACTAATCATGTTTGACATGTGCCTCAAGTTCTCCCTCATGGAGACATATAGGCAAGTTTTATAATTTTCAAACCTGATAGTGAGGCACCTAAGTCTAGAAATTGCGGCAATTGACATGATGCTTGTAGACAAGAAAGTTTTACAATAAGTACAGAAGCACACATGCATCTAATATTTTAATGTACACTTATTCATGCAACTTGGCAATAATAGACAGAGTTGATATACACAAACATAGACCGTAAAGTCAAAAGTTCACATATAGTTCCCAATCATCGTCATAGGAATGAATGTTTTAGTACAATTAACTTGTCCTTTCATTTAAAATTACCATAACACTCATCACAAATTGAAATAATCTAAAAGAAATTCTCAAATTTCTAATCAAACAGGATATGACAACCTCAAAAATATTTCAGTAAAATCCAGCACATATCCATAAATATATGAAAATAAATTTAATAATATTAGGCATAATTTGCATATTTAACAAAATTCTTAAAAAATCATAATTTTTGAGAAATTTCAGTGTCCTTTTACCTAATTTATTTAGGGAGGGTACATATATAAATTTTATATGCAATTTGAAGATTACAACATACGAACATATTTTCATAATATGCAACATACTTTCACGAATTTCAATCAAACATATATATACTCATTATATATTACATGAAATTTAATTGAAAACAAATGAACTAAACATCATAGAGATTTCATAATATATTCACTCAAAATAATCTCAATGATATTAAATAAACATGCTCCTATTTCTCATGAAATTTAAGCGAATGAAATATGCTCAAATAAAAAGTTCTCTAAGAATCATATAATATTTCATTCTCATAACAATGTTATCAAGCATTATAAATACATGCTCACAAAAAGAGAATATTTGAAAAATCTCATAAGAAATTTCAATCAAAATACATAAATCCGTGAGCCACATGCTTTCTCAAAAATTTTATGCTTTGTAAACCCCCATGGTCAACTAGTCAACCCTTGTCGTCAAACACTAGTCAATAGCTTAACTCATTCACAAGCCCTTTTGACTTTTTATTTAGTTATCAGGCTTATGAGTAATATTTTTTTTAAAAGACAAAAAAAAATCCACTTGCAAAACCCCTAGGTCATGTGACGTGCACGTGGGCTCTCCCTCACCCAGGGCATCGGCCTGGAGTAAGGAAAAATGGATCCTTACAGAATCGCGGCCAAAACTCATCCAATCAGCCATTGTTTTGCTCATTATTTGCTACAAAACAATGACTGAAATTCATCCTAAACATGCTCTAGGACTTATTTCCACATTCAATTGCGAACAATTTGGGATAAAAGGGCTAACAATCGAGTTCAAAAACTTGATTGCAAAATTCACTGCCGCGTGACTTGTTTTTGGTTTTTTCAGCAAAATTTCGGTACATATTGCGAAATTGTTTGTGGGCTTTTGCTCAGAACTTTGGGAGTTGCAAGGTACACAAATCAATTGCAACTGATAATGGCCAAAAAACGATTAAATCGGGTTTAAAACTATGAACCGCAACCCTAAATTTCGATGGAATTCATATGCATAATTCGACCCAAAAAATAACTCAAATTGCGCCATATTTTTGAGGGCTTTTACTCAGAGATTCATGGAGAACAAGATGCACAAATTAATTACAAGAAACAATTGCCGACAATGATTGAGATCAAATTCCCCCTTTTTGACCAAAAACTCGGCAATGTTCATGAGCTTTTTGCGAAATTAATGGCCAAGTTTCGTCCAACTGAATAGTATTTTGATGGCTTTGATGCAAAACGGAGTGGGAAACTCAAATTGAAAAGCAGTTTCAAACAAAATCAAATTTCAAAAATGAAATTGCACCCCAAAATACCAAAAGGAAACCATAAGTTGTCATCAATTTGCTTACCAAAATTCAAGCAAATTTGTAATCAAATCAACTAAAGATGTTGAGGGCTTTGGTCTGGATCTCATGGGCAAGACAATCCATGCATCAATTTGAATGGAAATTGAATGAAATCAACGATTGAGAAATCCAATTTAGGGTTGCATATGTGAAGAACCCTAGAATTTCATTCCCGAATTACTCGCAAAATACTCAGCCAAAATATGAGTATAATATATCAAATTAAAGCTCTCATCAAACTCTATCAGAATCTAGAATTTCACAAAAATTCGTCGAGGATTTGCACATGAAATAAGGGCATGAACTTTCGAGTTTATTCATGATGACTAGAAACATAAACCTAATTTCTTTGGCATGACTTCCAAGAAATCATAAAAGTAATTTGACCAAGAAACAAGCGGACTAGCTCTGACACCAACGAAAGAATTAATGTAACAAATTAAATGTAAATAAATTTACCTTAATTCTACAGCGGAAGACGATCGAACTTTGGCTAAAATTACTGGTTGAGGAAGGAACTCATTATACGAAAAGCCTTCACAATCTCATAGTCTAAGAGCCCTAGGGTTTTGTGTAGAAAACTCACTTTAGAGAACCCTCGATGTTTCTCTGATATTTTTCCTCATAGACTGACCCCCCTTTATATTAGAAGGACGACGTAGGTATTAAGGTTTTTGGGGTGACTTAAGTCCTCGACCTATTGGGCTTACACTGCTTATGGGTGTATTAGGCCCTAAGTCCAATATTATCTTTCAACAAATCAAGTCAAGCGCAACAGATCGTACGATGATTAGCATGTGAAAATTGGAAAGTTTAGGATTAAAACTATGAAGGAATTGAAGAAATATGGCAGTGGAGTCCCTTTCCAAATCAATGAAGAAATTAGAAATTGGGAATTGGATGCAATTAAGAAAGTGTGAAAATTACTTGAAAAATAAGAGATCTATTTTAATTAGCAAAGTGGAAGAATTTTTTGGAAAGTAAGAAATCTAGTATAATTAGGAAAACGTGAGGGGTTGCTACTAGTATAAATGGGTGCCCCTTAGCAAATCATCAATTTCTTTCCATCTGAATTATAGCATTAGTTCCTAGAATTTGAGAGATTGTTATAATTTTAAGAATTCTTTTGAGTTAAGTTTAATTTTAAGTTTTCTTCAGTTCTAGTTTTAGTTCAAGTTTATTAGTTCAAGTTTTATTTTCAAGTTCAATTTTTGTAGTTTTAATTTTAGTTTGAATTTAGCTTCTCCAAAAATTCTCTCGATCAAAGTTTCAATTTTTATTACTCCCTTTTGTTTATGGTGGTTGCTGAATTTTCATGATTGACGCCCATCGAAGATTCACTATTCTCCCTTGGCTTTTAAGCATATATGGTAATCTATTTCCCCTCCCTTGCCTTTTATTTAGAATTTATTATTTCATTAGTAGTTGCGATAATTTCTTTTGTAGTTGTTTAGTTTTAGTTTTCAAATTTTGCTAATTGAATGATTCTATTTTGCTTATTCATTGCTTTTAGTTGGATTAATATAGGTTAGTTTTAGTTATAATGGCGTAGATTCAACCCTATCCCTGTGGATTTAGCCCTCAAGTACTAAGGCTGATAACTATACGTTTGCAGTAAAATTTTACATCTTTTTTAGATCGTAACAGACACAAGTTTGGGTATATTTTTGTCATTAGATAATTAAAAATGAGATGCCCTTTTTAGGAGTCAATAGATAGCCCCTGTTGTGATTTCCGCAATCATACAGTTCATCGTCATAGCATTTAAAGGAGTTGTCCTCAGGGATGGCTCAAAATCAGATCACCATATTACTACTTAGACTAACACGTGAAGCTAGGCTAACTAAATAGCTAATCAATAACTAATTAAACAAACTATGTGATTTTAACTAGCTACTTGCTTCTGCAGCAAAGGACAAATGGAACAAGAACATCCTAATGCCTCTACTAATGTTGAACACATCAATATCAATATATCATCAAGATAACGAAACACTGATACCATTCAACCACAAACTGGGAAAAAAAATAGCCTAGATTAATGTAGAAGGAGAGCTAAACAATCCAAGTTGCGATTCTCCCAATCCAAACCCACAACCGACGCCAAAATTAGAGCAACCAACAACAATAATGGAATGCAAATTTGCTGCATCTTATCGAATCACAGGACTGGCGAAATTCGCACAATGTGAAAGCTAAATTCTAATTTTTAACCAAATCAACGAGCTCAAGTCTGATTAAATCAATTTGTGAAACTAAAGCCTAGATTTCGATTGAAAAGAAACAATGACAAAAGCGAAAATTAAAACTAGAAAAAAGAAAACTCAGCCTTACTCTCTAATTGCTATCCTCTCCTTCTCTCTTTGTTTCGCTCTTGAAAACCGAAAACAGCCTCGCCACGATCGCCTTTGGTTGCTTCGGTAAATCCTGAATTAATTCTTGTCCAACACTTGTAACTGCCTGCTTGATGATGTTGATGATGAAAGAGTACTAAATGATGAAGAGAGAGAGGGAAAGAGACGGTCAAGGAGTTAGGAGAATGGGAAGATGAAGCAGCCGCCTATTTCGGTCCCTCATGTTCTTTAAGTTGGTGCAGAGGAAGAAGAATGCGGTCACATGAGAATCATGCATGGGGAATTAGTGAAAAGGGTTGGGGGTGCTTTGGTCTTAACCGGTAACGAGCAAGCCCAAAAGGAAAAGAAGAACAAGCTTAATGCGTGCTACTTTAAGTGAAGGATAAAGGGAGTTTGGGTTGACGCCTAGGCCAACCCACATGCGAAGAAGATAGGCAGAGGGAGGACTGGAATGAAAGGAAGCCAGGATTGGGTAAGGGAACAAGCCCAGAAACAGAGCTAGGGGAAAGCGGAATGCGCTTCGAATGTTGGGCCTGCTCCCTTACCGAACATCCAAAAGCTTGGACTGCTTGAACAGATTTATTTTTCTACAAGTTTTTCCAATTCCTACAAATAAATAAAATATTATTAGAATTTTAATCTACTAATGTATTTTGAGCAAATTTTATATACTAAAAGGGTATAAATTTACATAATTTCTGGTTGATCGAATATCCCCACATCGAAGTTTTGCTCATCCTCGAGCAAATAAAATTAAAAATCCTAGAAAAAGAAAATAAAATCCTAACTCACTTTCATAGGAATTACGGTTGCACTTAGCATGTGCAACAAGTTCTTTAAACCCCTAGGTTATCCTTGTAGACAAGTAAGGTCTCATGAAAGTTTGCAGAAGATTTATCCACAAAATCTATAAAAAGAAAATTGAAAATCCTTTTTGTTTTTTGTACATTTCAAGACCCATATATATAATACTGGGAAAACATATATATACATTCTAATCAACCACATCACTCAAGTAACCAAAGTATTAGATCGCATATAAATACAATATACACAACAAGAAATCCTTAATCCTCACTTATGATATTTACACAATCTTTCACCCTACTTAGAAATTATATATAAGCTCGACCGGCACAACCTCACTTTAGGAAAATGTGGAACACTCACACTCATATGGTTAAAATTATATAGGTGTCACTCAATTCTCTTCCAATCACACAAACCACCACAGGCTTGCCAACATTCTTAGTTCTCCACTACTAGAATGCAAAATGCAAAACAATAATCAAGAAGACTTTTCAGGGTTGTAATGAGGCTAAGGGTAAAGAGCTAGGAGAGGGACAAACGATTTGGAAAATAAGGAGCCAAAAGCCAAAGCAAATGTGCAATCAACACTTACACCAATAATAATGATCACAGACTCCCAGTATGACAAAATAAGGCACACCCCACTTAATTGGACAATTGGAATGGGTATATATAATGATATATCTATGCCAAACACTCTTATTCACCACTCTATTTACTTTTCCAATTTCTGACATTTTCAGCTTTTTTTTTTCTCATTTTTTTCCATTTTTCCTTGGCAACTTTTCCATTTTTTTTTTTTCATTTTTCTTGCTTCCTTTTTTTTTGTTTTTATAAAGAAGAAAATGAATGAATGGTATGTACAAGAACAATACAACTCAATTTCCAAATGATCACCATGATACATCCCCATACATAACCAAGATCAGTCACGAATTATATAAATAACCAAAAGCTACCCAACAAATAATGAAGTATATTAGTTTTGGCTTAGGAATAGAAAATGTATTTAGGCCAAGGGTTAAAATAAAGAGTTCACAACAAAAAGGATCAAGATTAAGGGGAAGAAAGGATAAAACGGTCGAATATGGGTGACAATTTTGCTATATAGCTCTCAAAAATAAATGAATGCCTATTTCATATTATCATAATGCACATGCTAAATGTGATTTCAAAGAGAATCAAAGTAAGTTCGAGAGTTACAATCATGGAAGAGACGCACGTGTAAGAAAAATATGAGACCAAAAATGATGAATTAGCCTTTAAGGCTCAAAATCTTTTGGGTTCTTTACCAAAGTCAAGCTTGCTTAGAATTAATATCGGGGGTTAGGATTGTATACAAACATCACACTTTGGACTAAGTTTTGTCAATGCACACAACATCTATATACAACCTAACGCTAAGGGTACAAAAGAACATAGTTGATTAAAATAGCACATATATTCCACAAAACAAAACAAAAATCTTTTTGAATTTTTCAATTTTTTAAAGGTTTTTTTTTTCAATTTCTTAAATTTTGGAACAAAATTTTCCCACCCCCACACCTAAATCAAATAATATCCGCATTAGAAGTGAAAGAGACATAAAACATAAAAATAAAAACTAGAAATAAAAATAAATATACAAAAAGAAACAAAAGACCCAAAAACAAAAGAGACAATAAAAAACAAATGTACAAACATATACACATAAGGGAAAAAGAAAAGTATCCAAACATACAAAAAGAAAATAAAAAAGAGAAAAAGAGAAAGGAAGGAAAGAAATTTCAATCAAACCAAGTCGGGTGCCAAGTTCACCCGAGCTATCTCAAAAGCATAATCACTGATCAAGACTCGGCTCTTAGAGTATCAGACACTCCATGTCTTCTTTACTCGGAAGCTTGTAGATGCTCTTTTGGTTTATAGGACGACTTTTAAAACTCGCTTGGATATGTCATCATAGGGTTGTTTTTGATAAGCCTTGTATATCCGTGTTGAGATAGAGCATAGAGCTTAGTGGGCGATTAAGATGCTCAATGATGATTTAACTGAGGCGGGTAAGGAGAGAAGACTATAGCTAAGTGAGATTGAAGAGATAAGAGTTGAGACTTATGAGAGTGCTCCATCTTACAAAGAGAAGGCTAAGCTATTTCATAACAAACATATTCTTAGTAAAGAGTTTGCCTCATGAATAAAAGTACTCTTATATGACTATAGGCTTCATTTATTTCTAGGGAAATTGAGGTCCTGGTGGACTAGTCCTTATATTGTCTCACATGTTTTTCCCTATAGTGCAATTGAAATTCAGGATCCTGAGAGTGGTGCCAAATTCAAGGTGAATGGCCAGTGGTTTAATTTGCTAATTTTACACTTCAAATTGGCCACTAACTTGTGGATGATAGGGCATAGAAAGCCTACGGACTATGGAGTACCTCCTTAGTAAGGCATCAAAAAATCTATTATTAAAATAGATACCCTTATCATTAATTATAGCTTGAGGCATGGCAAATCTGGTGAATATATTCTCCCTATGGAACTTCACAATTACCTTACCATCATTCATCCTAGTAGGGATGGCCTCTACTCGTTTAGAAACATAATACACACCTAGTAAAATATACTCATTTCCACAAGAAGATGGAAATGATCCCATGAAATCTATGCCTCACACATCAAAAATCTACACCATAATGATAGGATTAAGTGACATCATGTCTCTTCTGCTTATCCTACCCAACTGTTGGCACCTAGGAAAACTCTTATCGTATTCAAAAGCAACCCTAAACAAGGTCGGCCAATGAAAACCATATTGAAGAACTTTAGTTGCAGTCTTTCTCCCATTGAAATGCCTCCACATGCTTGGTCTTGACAAAACGAAATGAAATTTCTTGCCTCATTTTTGGGAGCACACCTCTTAAAAACTTTGTCAGAACAGTACCTGAACAAATAACAGTCATCCTAAACAAAGAATTTTATGAGGTGAAAGAACCTATCTCTATGATTCTTGGTCTAATCCTCAGAGATCCTACCAAAAATTAAGTAGTTCACATTGTCAGCATGCTAAGGATCAGGGTGGATAGCATATAACTACTCATAAGGGAAGCATTGAGAAATATTTGACTCACTCTCTCCATCATAGAGAATCCTAGATACATGGTTAGCAACAAGGTTCTCAAAACCTTTCTTATCCTTAATCTCGCAATCAAATTCTTGCAAAAATAAGATCCATCTCACAAATCTAAGCTTAGCATCCTTCTTAAAAAGAAGATTCCTAAGAGCAGAGTAATCAGTATAGATAATCATATGAGACCCAATTAGATAAGGCCTAAATTTCTTAAAACTAAGGATCACAGCTAAGAATTCTTTCTCTAACAGTATAGTTAAGTTGGGCACCATTCAGTGTGTGACTAGCATAATAGATAACATGGGGCTTCTTATCAACACATTGTCCTAGAATAACCCAAACAACATAATCAAATGTGTCACACATTAACTCAAAACGGTTCTCCCCAGATAGGAGGATGAAGAACGGAAGCAGAGGTAAGGCTTCTTAAGCTTAGTAAATGTCATAAGACACTCTTTAGAGAGGTGCAATGGCACATCTTTAGTTAACAGGTTGGTCAAGGGCTTCGATATCTTATCAAAATCCTTAATAAAATGACAATAGAAATCAGCATGTCTAAGGAAAGAGCTCACCTCTTTCACATAAATGGGAGGGGGAATATTAACAATCAAGTCAGTTGTAGCCTTATCCACCTCAATTCCATCTTTAGAAATAATGTGACCTAAGACTATCCCCTTTTTAACCATAAAGTGACACTGCTCCCAGTCCAAAGTTAAGTTTTATCCCTACACCTTTTTCTAAAACTTTTCTCAAATTAGATAGACAATCATCAAAGGTAGACCCAAACATAGAAAAGCCATCCATGAGAATTTCCATGCATTACCTAACTAGATCTGAGAAAATGAAAATCGCGCACCTTTGAAAGTTAGCAGAGGCATTACATAGTCCAAACAACATCCTTCTAAAGGCATAAGCCCCAAGTAGACAGGTGAAAGTAGTCTTCTCCTAAATCTCAGGAACAATAGATATCTGAGTATAGCTAGAATATTCATCTAAAAAGCAATAGAAGAAATGTCCAGCAAACTTCTTTAACATTTTGTCTAAGAACAGAAAGGGGAAATGGTCATTGCTAGTGGAAGCATTCAACTTCCTGTAATTTATACACACGTGCCACCTAGATTGGACTTGAGTAGAAACTAACTTATTTTTGTTATTCCTAATCACGATAATATTGGTCTCCTTAGGACCAACTATAACAGGGTTAAACCACTCACTATTAGGAATGGGATAAATAATCGCATGGTCTAACCACTTCAGCACTTCCTTCCTAACTACTTCCTGCTGAGTTGGGTTCAAATGCATTTGGTGGTCTCGATAGGCTTAGCATTGTGCTCCAAATGAATTCTATGCTGCACAATAGAGGGACTAACACCCTTGATGTCCCCTAAAGTCCAACCTATAGCTTTCTTATTTTCTCTAAGTAAAGTAATGAATTTATCCTCTAGGCCCTGGTCTAGGTCAGAAGCGATAATAATCGGTAAGGATTCATCAGGTCCTAGGAATGCATACTTAAGAGAGTCAAGGAGAGGCGTCAATTCAGAGCAAGAGGTGACACATTCTTAAAAGGAGATTCAGCAGCAGAAGCAAGCAGACAATTAGCAGTAGAGTACAAGTCATCAAATCCAGACACATCAGGTTTAGACTCATCATCCATAAGAAATGACTCAAACTTAGTAGCAAACATATCATCAAAAATCAACATCAAATACAGAATTTTCTAGCCAATTAAGAGTAGAAAACACTATATCATTAAAGCCAGAAGGCTATCTTTGCGTATTAAAAATGTTCAATTTTAAAGTCATGTTGCCAAAAGACAGTCTCATCACATCATTCATGCAATTAATGAGGGAATTGTTATGGCCAAGAGACAATGCTCTATAATCACAGGGACCTCCTCAGTCTCAATCACAATAGAGTCCACAGGTTATATAAATTCACCCACTCTAATCAATACATCTATAACTATACCCCTAGCCAATCTGATCGATCTATCAGCTAATTAAATGACCATGTTGATAGGTTTTAGCTCACTTAACCCTAGCATCTCATACTCGGTAAAGGGTATCAAATTAACACTAGCCCTTAATCAAGCAAAGCTCTGAGAATAAGCTACTCCCTTATAATTATAGAAATAGTAGGGCACCGGGGTTCTTATACTTCACTGGGATCTGGTGAGAAAGGATTGAACTAGCGCCAGAGGTTAAGAAAGCTTTCTCAGGGATACTAGTGACTGTTTTGGTGGTACACGGATCCTTTAAAAATCTAACATATGGAGGCATCTGCTGAATAGCATCGAGTAAAGGAATGTTGATTTTAACTCGAGAGGAAGTCCCCCTCATCTTCTCCACATGAGCTTGGTCTTTCTTTTAAAGCATATGGGGAAAAGAAGGTAAAGGTGTATGGAATTTCTCAATAGAAGAAGGAAAAGAAGAATCCTTAGGAGGTGAAGGATCAACTGAATTAGAGGAATCTTTCTCCTTAAGCTCTTCTTTGTCAGAAGGCAACTTAGAAGGTGAAGGATTATCAAAGTCATTGGGGGCACCATCAAGAGCATCCCCTAACTTACTAGATGAATTATTTCTAGAGAATAAGGATAGGTGAAGAGTTTTGAAAGAAATGGTGAGGATACATGCAGGGCTTATTAGGATTTCTAACTTGATTATCAATATCTCAACCAGATTGAAGAGATATAACTACATTTACTTTGCTTACTAGCTCATTAGGGTTAACACTAGAAGAAGAAGAAGTATGACCCTTAGGGTTCACCTCAGGCTGACTTGGAAAAGTACCTGACTCCCTAGAAGGCGATGCTAATTGGAAAAAATTCCTAAGTTATCATTCTCATTATTCTTTCCACATTATTATTAATTATCCTCTCAATTTTATCATTGTCAATGAAACCAGGAGGAGGTTGAACTTGAGCTACAGGAGGTGGAGGCCAATGTTCATTGGGCACAACTAGAAAAATCGGTCTCTAAAAAGCATTGGAGCGATGGGAGATGGGCTAGGAGTTATTTTTAGGAAATACTCTAGGTTGGAAGTTAGGGACCACAGCATTTGGTCCACAACTCCAAGAAAAGGTAGGGTGATTTCTCCACCCTAGATTATAGTAAGGAAAAGGGTCATTCTTAGGTCTCTCAAACACCAAACTCACTTGTTCCTGCCTAGTTGCCAACTGGTGAGTGAAATAAGGACAAGCACTCAGTGAACGATCTAAGTTCCGGTAGTGAAAATAGGACACTGTAGAAGTTTGAGATGTATGGGGAGTCTAGGGAGACAACCCCTTCAACATGTTCTCTAACACAACAATCTTAGACTGTAAGTAACTCACATCAGAAATAGAATGCAACCTACACCTTGCAAACCTAGAACTCGAACTGTCATCTCTAGCGGTTTTCTACTGCATGGTTTTCTCGACTAAGTCCTCCAGAAATTCTCAAGCAGTGGTGACGCTCTTAGCAAGAAAACCCTGACACATGGACTCTAACATGGTTTAAGTCTATTGGTTAGGTCCTTCATAAATAGTTTAGCACAATTATGCTTGGTTTAAACCATGATGGGGACATAGGGGTAACAAGTTTTTGAACCTATCAAAGTATTTCCAAAATGATTCCCTATCTAGTTACAAAAATTGATTAATCTCATTCTCAGCTTAACAGTCTTGGCATCGGGAAAATATTTTCTTAAGAAAAATTTTACAAAATCATTCCAAGAAGAAACAGGATTAGCAGCCAAGCCATAAATCCAACGTTTAGCGGAGTCTTTCATAGCAAAATGAATCAATTTCATTTGCTCAACATCAATAGGAATTTTAGGAAAATACATCATAGAACATACTTCTTTCAAATTCCTTCAAAAACAAATAAGCATCCTCTAAACCCATGAATTTAGGGAGCATTTAAGTATGGTGAAGTCTCAACTTGAAAGTCACATTTGGTCCCAGGTTAGGTAAGTAAAACAAGATGGCAAATCGGTCATAAGAGGATAGAAAATATCACTCAAGTATCTCTCTTGTGTCATTTCTTACAATTCTAGTTGAGGCTTGGGTTCATGCTCGGGTTCTAGTTCAAGATCGGGTTCACCCCTAACGACTCTAACCTAACCAGTCACGTAAATCCCACGCCCTCACCAAAGGATATAGTTTGGTCTTTTTTTTCTAATTTTTTGGGATTTTGGATTTTTTTGATTGTTTTCTCCTTTTTTTTACACAAAACAAAATGAAAAAGTGAATCAAACCTAAGAACAAAATAAAACAGAAAGTGATCTAATCGTAGAAATAAAATGAAAATAAAAACACAAATAAACTAAAAGAAGACAGAAAATAAACCAAAATCTAAACAAGCTAAATCTAACAATAAAATTAAAATCAAAAATAAAACTCCCAAAATCAGAACTCTATACACAGTAAATTCAACACAATCACAAGGGAGATGAATATATTTTTTTCAAATTTTGTCATGTCCTGCAACTGTGCAAAAAATTCCAAATACAAAATTAGTCCCAAAAATCACAGAAAATTCCAGAAAGTCCTAAACATTCTAGAAGCATTCAACTAGACTCTAAAAATCATGCAGAATCTATGAAAAATATTAGCATATTCAGACCAGAACTACTCCAAATAATTTAGTGAGAATATGAAAAACCTGGAAAAACCTGCGCTGGAATGGTTCTGTTTCTAGATTCTGGCTTGTTCCTGCACAACCCTCACCAAATCTGTTAGTAATATTTTTTTACTAATAAAACAGACATTAAGAAATCATATTAAATTGATCTCAAAACAAAAACAGAAACAAAATTAAAACACTAACTCAAATCGAAAATCTAAAGCACTGTAAACTAAACTAATCTAACAGAACTAAAACTAAACTAACACACATAAAATTGAAAATCAAAAATACGAAGCAAAAAATGAAAATGACTCAAAAACGATAGAACAATGATTTGATAGAACCTAATTTCATAGACTTACCCCCGACAACGGCGCCAAAAACTTGTTGTGACTTCCGCAAGCGTACGATTTATCATTATAGCATTTGCGGGTGTCATCCTCAAAGATGGGTCAAAATTAGATCACTATATCACTACTTCGAATGATGTACGAAGCTAGGCTAAGTAAATAGCTAATCAATAAGCCAATTAAACAAACTATAGGATTTCAACTAGCTACTTACGTCCAGCAACAAAGGAGAAATGGAACAAGAACATCCTAATGCCTCTACTAACGTTGAACCCGTCAACATCATCAAGATAAGCAAACACTAATACCATTTAACCATAAACTGGGAAAACAATAGCCCAAATTAATGTATAAGAAGGGACACACAGCCTAAATTATGATTCTCCAAATCCAAACTCACAACTGAAGCTAGAATTAGAGTGCCAACAAAAATAATAGAACACAAATTCACTGCACCTATCGAATCACAGGACTGCACAATGTGAAAGCTAAATTGCAATCTTAACCAAATCAACGAGCTCAAGTTTGATTAAATCAATTTGTGAAACTAAAGCCTAGATTTAGAATTGAAAAGAAACAACGATGAAAATAAAAATTAAAACTGGAAAAAATAAAACTCAACCCTACTCTCTGATTGCTACCCTAACCTGCTCTCTCTTTATTTTGCTTTTAAAAACCAAAAATAGCCCCTCCACAATCCCCTTTGATTGCTTTAGTAAATCACGAATTAATTAGTATCCAATGCTTGTAACTATAGGCTTGATGATGGTGATGATGAAACAGTAAATGATAAAGAAAGAGAGGGAAAGAAACGGTCAAGGAGCTGGGAGAATGAGAAGATGAAGCAACTGCCCTATCCAGTTCTCTAAGTTGGTGTGAAGGAAGAAGAAGGCATCACGTAAGGCTCATGCTTGGGGAATAAGTGAAAAGAGTTGAGGGTGCTTGGACCTTGAATGGTACTGAGCAAACCCAGAAGGAAAAGAAGAGCAAGGCGTCAGGTTGACTGGGTCTGGGTTGACGGCTGGGGTGGCCCACGTGTGAAGAAGATAGGTGAAGGGAGCGCTGGGAGCAAGGGAAGGTAGGTTTGGGTCACATGTGAAGAGGGGAACAAGCCTAGAAGCAGAGTTGATGGGAAAGCAGAATGGGCTTCAAATGCCTAGCCTGCAAGCTTTCTTCTTTCTCCCTTATTCAACATCCAAAAGCTTGGTCTGCTTGAACAAATTTATTTTTCCACAAGTTTCTCCAATTCCTACAAAATAAATAAAACATTTGTTAGAATTCTAATCTATTAATTTATTTTGAGCAAATTTCATATAATAAAAGGATGTAAATTAACATAATTTCTGGTTGAACACCCCCACTTTGCTGAGCTAGAGCATGGTCATGGTCAAAGTAAAGGTCGTCACTTGTGGTTGCCCATTTGGCAGTGATGATTGATGTGATGCTGGAACCTCGTCGCTGAGGGTCCTAAGATTTGGCGTCTACTTATTATCATCATGACAGTGGCCGATGAAGTGAAAACCAAAACTGCCTGCTTAAGGTCCTGAGATTTCGCATCCGCCAACTTTCGCTGTGATGTTTGCCGATGATGTCGCATTATGCTAGGAGCCAGTGGTGTTGAAATATACCACTGTGTCGGGAGCCCGCGATTGTCCCATTATCCCGAGAGTAGGCGATGTTGTTGAACTATGCCATTGTGTAGAGAGCTAGCGATTCTCCATTTGTGCGGGAGGCAGCAGTTGTCCCACTGTGCTAGGAATCAGCGATGTTGAAATGTCTCATTGAGCCCGAAGAAAGCGATGTGGTCGAAATGTCCCATTACATAGGGAGCCAATGGTGTCCCATTGTGTTGGGAGTGGGGGTGGGGCAACGGACGGGGTGCTCATTGGATTAAGCGGTCAACCCGTTTAAAATAGGGCTAATAAAGGATCGGGTCAATAATGGACAGGGCCAGTAATGGGTAGGCCCATTAAGGCATATTAACGGGCCAGACTGGGCTAACCCATTAATGTCCTGTTTAGTGACCCATTATTTTTTTCAACCTGATTGACACACTAGTTTATACGTTCTAATTAGTTAATCTTATTACCAATACTTTCTAAATAACAATATTATTATACACCTTTTTTTGCACAAGTTTGTTCCGTTTTTAAACGGCCCTAAAGTGGGCCGTCCATAAGCCAACCCGATCCGACCTATTTATTAGCTTGGTTGTATATTTTCTAACTTTAACTTTAGACTTGTTTAGTTTAGTTGGAAAATTACAAAGACATTAATTGAAAAACGAACTCACCAAAAACACCCCTTAGGTGTTAATCGTCGGGTCGGGTTCATTTGTCCCATAACCCAAGCCGACCCATTAACAAATATGCTAGGCCCAATCCAGACTATTTAGCTAATGGGCTTACCCTGTCCATCTCAACCCGATCCGTTGCCCATCCCTAGCCGGGAGCCAACGGTTGTCTTATTCTAGTGGGAGCTAGCAGTGTCAAAATATCCTATTGTGCCTTGAGCCAGTGGTTGTCCTAATATACCTTGAGCCAGCTGTTGTCCCATTGTGCTGGGAGCCAACGATGCCGAATGTCCCTTTATCCCGAGAGCTAGTGGAAAGACCTTAGTGTGTAGATGCTTGAAGGCATGTGGTCAGATCCAGAACTTGGGGGCATGAAAGCCTGAAGACTCATAGACATATTATTGTTAGCAAGATAGCAGGAGAGCTGCAAGAGCTGTACCTAGATCCCTGTGAGCATGGTGATGTGAGAGACTGATGTTATGTTAATGTCTAAGGCAATGATGCTTGCATAAAGCCCGCTTTGAGGATGAAGCCCCCACTTTGACTAAGCCTAATTAAGGTGAGAGTCAAAGTATAGATGCCTTTTATGATAGTTGTTGATACGATCTTAAAAACCTTTAACATAGGATCAAAGCCGACTAGGGTTGTGCACCTTTCTTCTGCGGGTACTACTGTGCTTGAATGCATACTCCTTCATAGGCCTGAGGAAAAAAATGGGTACTCGGTTCTGGATCTGGACTAGGTTCGGACCTGGCAGGCCTGTACCTGGATCCGATTTAACTGGGTCCAGAACCGGTTCCAAATTACAGGACCCAGTGGCCACTGGTTCTAGGTTCAGGTAAGCAAAGTTTGGAATTGAAACCAGGCCTATGACCTGGTTATCCAGACGTAACTTTCAAAAAACCCAAAATTATATTTACAAAATGCCAAAAAACATAAAACGCTAATTTTATCTATCCCTTCGCCCACAAAGCTCTCAACCTCTTAGCCTCTCACACTCGCAGACTTGCCTCTTAGCCATGACGTTGAGGCTCTTCACCCTCCATTTCCTCTGTAGCTCTGACTCTTTCACCGGAGAGTGCTTCTCGACCTTCTTCGTTGATGATGAGTCTGCTTTCTCTGCCTTCTCTGGTGGCAGGCTATGCATTTTCCTTCTCCGGCAACCAATGGTGCATTTTTCTCTTTCTCTTTGTTGATCTGTATGTGTTTTAATAAATCTGTGCAAGCAAGCATGTACTCTTCGACTCCTCTATCTTCTCTAGCTGCAACTAACTTTGATGTTTCTCATCTTCAGTGTTATTTATCTCCAGTGAGTTCCTCTTACCCTTCTCTAATGCATGTCAAAGTATCCTTTTTACTTCTGTGTTAGAAGAATTGTTTTCTTATCCATGGCTCAGATGAATTTGCTCCTATAAAGGTCAAGGAAGGTTTTGGTTTGATTATGATATCGAATTCAAGGATATAAGCAGTTGGCTTCATGCATTCTAATAGGTTTTTATGTAATGTGATGCGCCTTAGGTAGAGAAGATTGGGCATAGTTACTTTGAACTGAAAGATTATCCCTTCTATTCCCTTCAGAGGCTCAGACCTCGCCAGTTCAGGTGCAAATTGTGAAATGTGAACAAACTACTAGAATCACTATGATAAGGCCAAGTTTGAGCCAACACAAAATTCCCCCTACCATCCCGATGCCTTTTATGGAACCGGTGAAAAAAAGACACCAGTGACCCAGTCATGCAACTGGTCCCAACTAGTTTTGGGAAGGGGACTGGTTCCATAAAACTGGATTCGGTATCTGCCCTTGCTCAGCCCTACTCTTTCGATCCAAAATTCCCAAGTGATCAAGGTGGAGGGAAGCTAGTAAGTGCGCTAAGATCTATGTATTGATGGAAGTGCACTTACTGACCTAAGTTAAGCTATGTATGATGGTGACTATACAGACTCAATTGTTCTGTCCATGCAGACATGTGATGACCTAACCTTTTATGCATATAGGTGAAGTGTTATACGGCATTTGGGGTCCTTTGGATAAGGCCTAATTAACGCACAGACGAGTGATGGATTGGGCACAATGGTGTTAGGCAGTGAAATATTGTAGGATGAGGGATAAAAAGACAAGTGATTAGTGCATTGGGCTTGCTCATGGGGTATAAGTTACCCAGGATAGGAAATATGTCTTTTTAATGGAGGAGTACCCTTTAATTTTGCATTAAAGTTCTCCTATTCTAATAAAGCGCCTAATTTCTATTTGTTATAATATAAGGCCCAGATGAGTGAGAATAGTGATAACCAATGATACTTCTGCTAATTTTAACCAAAGTAGCCCCCAATCAAGTAGAATAGATGTGATCCTTTCCATGTTGGGAAATTTTACTAGTTGGTAAACCATAGTTATTTAGGGATATGGCAGATAAACATGCTATTGTTGGGGCTACTTAGAATTTTCTCTAGTTTAGTCTAAAGAATATAATTATCTCCTTGTCAAAAAATGTTTACCTTGAGGAAAGCTCTAATTGTCTAGGAAAATATAGGGGAGCCCCTATCTTGCATAAGGTGTGAGTGCTACGTAATACCTACTTTTGAGTTGTGGTCATGGTTGAGGTGAAGAGTCTTAGATTTGGAATGGAAATGAAATTAGAGGCTATAATGATTGAGAAGAAGTGGTAAACTGGGTGAACAGTTTATCCATGTCTAATTTGATGGATGAATGTAATAGAATATTTCTTTGTCCTCAAAAAAGTAGGTTTTATTTTTACTCTCCTTTTGCCTGGACCGCCTTTTTTGATTTTTAGACCAGCCACTCTATTTCTCTCTCTCTCTCTCTCTCTCTCTCTCTCTCTCTCTCTCTCTCTCTCTCTCTTTTTCTTGACAAAGGACCCAATGGAAATGAATCTTTGCGGCCAGGCCTCTTTTGAAGTTACCTATATATCTAGTATGGAATCAGGTTAGTCATAGTTTGAGAATAAGAATATGCAGCTTAAAGGAAGGATTCCTCCATGAGGTATTTTTAAGGCAGACTTCTGAGGTTAGGGTGCCAAAGGAAGGGAATCGACATGAAGGCTCAAAGAACCCTTATAAAATTCTCAAGTGCACATGGGAGATGAAGCTAGCCTGAATAAGTAATTTTTCATTCCTTTATTCTTCTTATTTTCAAGCTTTTTTCTTCTTTTTCTTCCTTACTTTTTCTCTTTAGGCAGGCCGAAAGTTGGCTAATTTGATATTGATGTCACTCATGATACACTTCCACTCCTTAGGCTAGATGTGATTGTGAAAGAAACATGCTTATTCAAAGGCTTAAAATGGATCCAAGGGGAATTTATCAAGTTTAACAAACGTATCAATGCAGGTTGCGAAATGAGGCCTTCTATCCTAGGCATGCCCCTTAAAGCTGCACAACTAATTGGAAAGAAATCTCTAATCTTTTCCCTTTTTTATATGATGGATTGACATCCTTGGTGTCATTTCTATTTCTCTCCTCCTCTTTTTACCTAGGTTGCCTTTTTAGGATTTCAAACTAGCTCTCTCTCTCTCTCTCTCTCTCTCTCCCCCCCCTAACCCTGGATTCATTACCGATCAAAAGCATGCTGGAAAACAGAATGTAAAAATATTTTTAAAAAATAAATGTAGGAGATGGTTTTATTAATAAATTAAGGCTACATCAGACTTGGAAAAAAAATCGAATGACTCTAAGACTGACACATAATTATAAGATAAGTATGACATTGGATTAAGACATGTCATACTTTCTAAATTTAACAAAACCCATGGCTTCTTATGTCGAGCATCTCCTTTATAGTTGCGTCATAGTCCATCGACATACAAAGGTATATGGGCCGTTAATTTGGATATATCGGTACATGCTATATAGACAGATGATTCACACTTTTCCTCTGGTGGTCTGAAATGGCTACAATGGTATCATGCAAGTCAAGCAGCTTGTTGCCCTTGTTGGTACTTGAGCATGGTGTGGCAATCTAGAGCATGCACCTCCTTTCTTGTAGAGTATTTGTCTTTCTTATCCGTAATCTAATTATTGTACTTCCAATTGTTAGTTGCTTTTATGAGTGTTTCCTAGCAACCTCATCTTCTACAAGCATACCAACATTTTTTAATGTCGTGAAGCTTTCAAATGGCGTAAAATTCAAATGTTGCCTGCAGGTCGATTGAAGGTTTCTAACAAACAACCTCATTTGATCAACCTCTGGGATCTATTAGCCATATAGGTGGCCTTTGCCCTCTATTGGCCAAGATGCAAAAAAGCATTCCTTTTCCTCCTACTCGATCATTTCCAGGTCCCCAAGTGTAACTAGTTAGTTAGCATTGTATGAATACTAATGTAGGAATTCCTTATGTAGGTCATTTTAGTTTAAGACATTTCATACATCTACAGTGTCACACCACCTCATCACATCCTTTCGAATGCTCGAGAAAGTATCACGTGAAAGATATTGTTGTCAATTCCTTTTAAAGTAGTTTTATGAAGAAAATTCTTCATATAATGGTGAGGATTTTCATTTTCGGAACTTGATGTCTGGCACAATGAATTCTGGGGGTAATTTCTCTGTTGGGATTAGAGTGAATCCTGCATAGTCATTAAAGCAATGGTTGGGGATTAAAGATTCTTTAAGTAACTATTCTTTCTGGTCCAATCATGGATCAGTTTGAGAAATGTTTTTCCCACTTCTTCCTTTTTCTTACCATCTTCCCCTCCTCCTTTGTGAGGTTTCTCACCATTTTTATTTGGGGTCTCCTTCATAAGAATTTGAAATGTAGTAGCCATCAATTCTATCTTAAATTAGGTTAAGAAGTTGGATTTAGGCTGCTGGTTTTAAATAAAATTGGGCCCTACCTTAAATTAGGTCCTAAGTTGGGCTTAGTAAGCTATCTTATGGTCCTTAATTAGGTCTAAGTGTAGCTCATATAAGTCATGGGCCTAGACTGTGCCTAAGCATGACTATGGTTTTGTTTGCCTAGAGTGGGCTAGTTTAAGCATGTGGATAGATCTTGGTGTACTTGTGTATAGACCCTATACTGTATGAAGATGATGTAGGGAACATAAACTTATGCATGAATAAAATATCTTGGTCTTACTGAGCTTATTATAAATTAAGATGCATGATTGGGTGCAACCTAGAATAGGCTAGGACTCTAAACACCTAATGGACTGGATCATGAACTTTGGGCTAAGATGGATTCATGGATGATGCATAATGAAGCCTAATGATGCATGACTCTTTGGGCCCAATTATCATATAAGTGATGTGCTAAGACCCTAAATGGAACATATTGACCCCTAAACCATATGCTAAGAACCCAATATGTTGACTACATACTATGAATGCTGGCGAAAACACACGTTATCCAAGCTAAACCTAACTATAGGTTACCGATTGGTTCCTCATTGGATCCGAGACTGACATCCTGACTCTACCTATTTCTCTAATATCCAGCCTTACTCTAATACAATCAAGCTCCAGGATTGTCGGCCGGGATCCTAGTTATGCCCTGAGATGGACATCCTAACTCTTGGCCTTTTCTCTTAAGTTAAAACTTAATTAAATGGAGGCAAACTCTCTTAGGGCACCAGCTGAGTTTTTAATCAGTTTATAAAACTGACTCTTACCCATTTTCCTAGACATAGACTTAAAATAGTCCTAGTTGGGTTTTCCTAAAATAGTCTTAGACATCTACTAGCATGTAGACTGTTTCTGCTTTTTTGAACACCCAACGAGCCTTATTCAAACTTATCTAAATCTCCTTTTAGAGGACCTTTTATTCTCTGAACTAATGCTATAACATAGTCAGCTCTAAGTTCAAGAGCCTCTAGAGCTCAATTGGCCTTAAAACTGTTTTGGTTTATAACCCTAGTCACAAAGTTTAATTGTTTCCTAATCTAGGCTCTCCTAAGACCTAAACAATAATGCACAATCCCTAAGGCTTAGGAATTTGCATCACACCAACACTCATTCAAGCACACATATGAGTTCCAACCAAAGTCAGAGTTCTACGTTACCAGTGTTTTAATTCAGTTTAGAACAGTCCTCTAGCCACCCAAGTGCTTCATGCATCACCCATGGGTTGTATGACACTACTAGAACATTTTAATTGCCTCCCTAAGTTATGTGGACTTGTGTTAGGCGACAGTTTATTGTACTTTAGGTGCCTCTTTCACCTAATTCTACCTCGTATAATGACATAATGTTTAAGATTTTCACTCATTTTATTTACTTTTATAGGTAATAATTAATATCAACCAAGCAAGTGTTGCGAAAAAGAGTAAAAAAGAACATCAGAAGAAGATAAAGCAACGCGCGACGGAGTACTGGTCGACTGCACAATTAACATTGTCCCCAGCCTGTAGCAGCAGCCGCCAGCCAGGGATGGGGGACGACCATCGCCAAGGCGACGGCCTAGTCACCGACCACGTGACGGCTAGCCGTCGGCCTTGCGACAGGCGTCGCCCCTCAGGCTCTCGCACGCTGTTTTGTTCTGTTTCCCGGCTTCGTATATAAGGGCTTGGCTTGGGATTTTTGGGTTTTTGGCGAGGCAATTTTCTAGGTTAGTTTAGCTCAGGTTTAGCTTCAAAAACATCATTAGGAGGAAGTAATGTAAGTAGATTAGGATTTGTTGGGTTGTTTTTAGAATTCAGGCAATGTTCGTTCAAGTTAATCCAAGCAGTCCATAAGTTTTCTCTCTCCTCTCTCTCTTCTTATTTCATGTTTGTTCTTATTTCCTTTATGTTCAATCTTGATAGTTTAGATTACATTTAGCTTAAATGTTTAGTTCTTATTATGATTTTATGTTTATTAGTTGTATTGATCCATGTTAGATTGGATTAATTTCTCTAGTTCATGCTTTTTGAGCAGTTTGCTAGTTTAGGTTTAAATTGAGGTTTTTTTATGCTTTGTGGTTAATTAGCTGTAATTTTAGTTGGCTTGGATTGTGATTAGCCTCTTGATGGCTAATTAGACTTGTATTGGGCCTAACCACACCCAATTCTCACCTAGAATTTAGAGTTTTTCCTTATGCCTGCCAAGTCTTTGATGAAATGCTTGAAAGAGCTTTCATCAATATTTTTGGGCGATTGACTTATGCCGAGGGGTGAGGTCAATTAGGTAGTGTGGGAGAGGGGATAGCCCGGTTAGGGACAAGCAAATAGTCCCGATTCTAGTTAAGTCCGGAGGTTGCTAGTTTTGTGTCCTAATTGGGCTAACCCCATGAAAACAGTTGGTTAGGCTAATTAGGCTAACTTATGACCCTTGAGAGAGGGCTTAGGTGATCATTAATAGCGTAACCGACCATCTCATGTTCTTAGTTGAGATCGGCTAGGTTAGGACTTTTGTGGGGGTGGGAAGTCATATACCCTTTTGTGCATATTTTTGTGAAAATTTCTCATTTTTGTATAGTTTTTCTTTTTGCCTTTGGGGGACTTTTGTGCCGTTGTGATTGGTTTTTGATCTTTGATAGCTTAGTGGCTAGCTTGTATATGGATCGAATATACATGATAGAACACTTGTCTACAATGTGATCTTTGGTCTCTCATAATAACCCCATTCACATGTGCGGTTTTTGTGCCTACCTTGTACACTTAATCATTGACTTTTGGTGTTAGTTGTTGAAGTTTGGGTTTCGGGACATTCTACTTGCTTAATTGACTTCTGGTTTTGGCTTTATTATGAGAAAAATAAAAAATAAGAGAAAAATAAGAAGCGTAAAAATGAGGTTAACTCCAGTACCTCTATTTGGGCTTGAATAGGTGCCTTGCACATCTAAATAAAACCCCCAAATAGGGAAGAAGCTTGAATATGCGCTAAGTTGTTCCTCCAAGAGTTCAAGGCCTAATAAGTGAAGAACTACCCAGCCTTGCTAAGGAGCATAAGGAGGAATGCGAAAAAAAGGGAAAAAAAGAAAAAAAGGAGCAAAAATAAAGAAAGTCATAAACCAAGTGGAGGTGACTCTGACCCGGTTTTAGCCTGGCATTAGGGGTCAATAGACCTTGCACGGAGCACCAAGGTGCACAAATCGCGTCATTGTGTTGCGTGGGGTGAAAAATGAGAGCCGGGATGCATTTATAGCCTATGTGTATCTTGAATGTATGTTTACTTGTATATGGCTTGGTACTAGGTTGTTAGGGTGATTGGATCTATCTAGATGTGTGCATATTTCCCCTTTGCCTTGTATATATGTTTTGTTTTGAAAAATCCAAAAATGCTTCAAAGATTTTGTGGGTATAGCTTTTGCAAACCCTCACGAGACCTCACTCGTCCACTTGGGGGAACCAAGGGGTTTAAAGGGCTTGTTGCATGTGCTAAATGCAATCGTGACTCCTACGACAGTGAGTTAGGTTCTTAGGTTAGATTTTCTTTTATTTTGCTCGAGGATGAGCAAAAGATAGGTGTGGGGGTATTTGTTAGACAATAATTTATCGTATTTTAAATGCCTCTTTCACCTAATTTTAGCTCGTATAATAACGTAATCTTTGGATTTTTACTTGTTTTATTTACTTTTGTAGGTAATAAGATCAACCAAGTAAGTGCTGCAAAAAGGGGCAAAAAGCAACGAAAGAAGAAGATAAAACAACGTGCGACGGAGCATCGGTCGACTGCACGACCACTGTCGTCCCCAGCCGGTAGCAACAGCCACCAGCCAGGGATGGGTGACGACCGTCGCCCAGGAGACAACCTGGTCGTCGGCTAGGAGACGGCTGACCATCGACCTAACAACAGATGTTGCCCCTTGGGCTCTCGCGTGCTGTTCTGTTTTGTTTCCCGGCTTCGTATATAAGGGCTTGGCTTGGGATTTTTTGGGGTTTTCTGCGAGGCAATTTTCTAGGTTACTTAGCTTAGGTTTAGCTTCAAAAACCTCATTAAGCAGAAATAAAGTAAGTAGATTAGGATTTGTTGGGTTGTTTTTGGAATTCAAGCATTGTTAATTCAAGTTAATCCAAGCAATCCATAAGTTTTCTCTCTCCTCTCTCTCTTCTTATTTCATGTTTGTTCTTGTTTCCTTTTTGTCTAATCTTGATAGTTTAGATTATATTTAGCTTAAATATTTAGTTTTTATTATGATTTTATGTTTATTAGTTGTATTGATCCATGTTAGATTAAATTAATTTCTCTAGTTCATGCTTCTTGAGTAGTTTGCTAGTTTAGGCTTAAATTAAGGTTTTTTATAATGTTTTGTGGTTAATTAGTTGTAATTTTGGTTGGCTTGGATTGTGATTAGCCTCTTGATGGCTAGTTAGACTTATATTGGGCCAAACCACGCCCAATTCTCACTTAGAATTTAGAGTTTTCTCTTATGCCTGCCAAGTGTTCGATGAAATGCTTGAGAGAACTTTCATCAATAATTTTGAGCGATTGACTTATGCCGAGATATGAGGTCAATTAGCTAGTGTGGGAGAGGGGACAGCCGGGTTCAGGACATGAAAATTGTCCCGATTCTAGTTAGGTCCAACAGTTGTTAGTTTTGTGGCCTAATTGGGCTAACCCTATAAAAATAGGTGGTTACGCTAATTATGCTAGCTTATGACCTTTGAGAGAGGGCTTAGGTGATCTTTAATGGCGCAACCGACCATCTCGTGTTCTTAGTTAAGGTCGGGTAGGTTAAGGTCGGGTAGGTTAGTTCATCACCTGGTGAAATCATAGTCTTAAGCCACCTTTTTTGCCTTTATTAGTTTAGCTTAGCTTTTCTATATTTCTTCCTTTCATTTGGCCTAGATTGAGCACTTAAGGTAATCCCGATACTTGAAATTTAATTCCTAGTGGACGATACTCCGAGTACTCAATGGTATAACCTTACACTTGGGGTTTATAAATTTAAAACTTGAATACTTCCTAACAAGTTTTTGGCACCGTTGCTGGGGAGTTGGCGTTTTTTAATATTTGGGTTTACTTGAGCATTCAAGGCTAGGCCTTTAGAAAATCAAAAAAAAATTAAAAATAAAAAATTTGAAAAAAAGGTCAAAATCATTATTTTCCATTTCCCTCAATTTGAGCACGAACCTTTTTGGCAATATTCGTTTCGATTGAATGATTATCGTGCTCAATATATGCATTTCACGTATAAGAAATGGGAAATATGCGATGTTGTGCTTGAGGGGATAACTCATGAGACCCTAGCCATCCTCAAGTCCATGTGTTGTGATGATATGTACTACTTAGGTGTCGATGGTATGTGGGACTTGTTTGAGTCTTTGGCTTGGCATCAATGGCACTATGAGATTGCTAGTGAGTCTTTTGAGTGCCCTTTCCCCATTTCCTATGATTTACAAGCTTATTCTCCTCTTGTGTGCTCTTATTGTCAATCTTTTGACTATGATTTAAATTCTTGCCCTGATTATGAAGTTTCAGATGAATATTATTATAGACTTGATGCCATGATAGTGACAATGAATGAGCAACATGAGCATTTTGTTAGTAGGATGAGGGAGTGTGGTTTATTATATGTGCTCGACCCTAGTCTACCTTGCCCTAGACTTGAGGCTAATCTCTATGATGATTGGGAGTCTTCCCTTCCCCTAGAGTCTTATGTTGTTGATGATGCACCTTTGTCCAACCTAGGGGAAGTGTTGGTCACTCCCTTAACCTCCTTGTCATTTGTTGCTCCGTCTTTTACTGGCACACCTATGGACACTAGTGTTAGTGACTCGATCTTAGTTACTTCTCCCCTTCCTTTAGCTCAGTGCATAGGGTTAAAGATGGGTGAGACTTCTCAGGGTTATGTTAGTCCTATAGATGATGTTTCACTTTCTTGGTCAGGAGGACTTCTATTGGTTGAGCCGTATCATAAGGAGGCTCCTTCTGAGGAGTTGTATACTGATGATGTGAGGGTTAGTGCAGCTCCTAGCATTGAGCATATTGACTCCATTTGCACCGAACCACTTGACTTAACCCTCATTTCATCCCTCTTAGTTCCCACCACCCCCTCTTACTTGCATGCATTTTCGAAGTCCCTAGGTGATATTAGCAGGTTTTACCCCTTATTTGATCCTTTCTGTGCATACCTAGAGGACCTGCCTAGGACATTCACGTGGAATACTTTCTTTGATCATGCTTTCGACTTTTCTATGGCATTTGATAAGTTTAAGAGGGCACTAACTTTGTTTACTCCATCTTTACTGGTGTTCTCTTATTCGCACCATTCTGAGATGCATGCAGCAGTGTACAACAAATCTTCTGAGAGCGTTGACTGCATCTGAGTTGATGGCTCGTGTCTTGAGAGACATGGAGTGGTTGATGCTCCCTGTGCCCTAAAGGCATAGTTCGGTTACAATCAGTATCCGACCTGGTATACTCGTTCCAACTCGTCTCCCGTCTTTGTATTTTCTTTCTTTTTCTCTTTTGTTTAGTTGTGGATTTTAGGTTGTGTTTAGTTGTGGATATTAGGTTGTGTTTTTCATGGTGGTCATTTTGAGGTGCAATTTGGGATGTTATTTAGCCATTAATGGCTATGATCACCTTTTCGTGGTTTTTGTGGATATTTGTATTTTGTGATTGGTGGTGTTGTTGGATTGGTATCTATTTGTTTTTGGTGGTTAGTTTTGTATATAAGTGTGGTCTTGTTGTTGATTTGGTGAGATTGTGTTTTTGGGAGAGTGTGTTAGCTTGTGTATATGTGTGTAGGTTTAGGTGTGTGTTTGTTTTGTTTTTTGCGCGTTGTGTGTGATTTTGTTTTCTCTGTTTTTGTGTGTTTTTGTGGTGGTAGTGACTCCTTGACTCCTAATGAGGACATTGTGAGATTTAGGTGTAGGGGTGGGAAGTCATATACCCTTTTGTGCATATTTTTGTGAAAATTTTCCATTTTTGTATAGTTTTTCTTTTTGACTTTGGGGGGCTTTTGTGCCGTTGTGATTGGTCTTTGATCTTTGATAACTCAGTTGCTAGCTTGCATGTGGGTCGAATACGCATGATAGAACACTTGTCTATAATGTGATCTTCGGTCTCTCACAATAACCCCATTTCACATGTGCGGTTTTTGTGCCTATCTTGTACACTTAATCATTGACTTTTGGTATTAGTTGTTGAAATTTGAGTTTAGGGACGTTCTACGTGGTTAATTGACTCCCAGTTTTGCCTCATTATGAGAAAAAGAAAAAAAAAGAGAGAGAAATCAAGAAGTGTAAAAATGAGCTTAACTCCGGTACCTCTATTTGGGCTTGAATAAGTGCCTTGTACATCTAAATAAAACCCCTAAATAGAGAAGAAGCCCGAATATATGCTAAGTTGTTTCTCCAGGAGTTCAAGACCTAAGAAGCCAAGAACTACCCACCCGGGCTAAGGAGCATAAGGAGAAAAGCGAAAAAATAGAAAAAATAGAAAAATAAGAAAAAAAGGAGCAAAAATAAAGGAAGTCATAAACCAAGTGGAGGTGACTTTTACCCAGTTTTAGCCTAGGATTAAGGGTTAATGCACCTTGCACGAAGCACCAAGGTGTACAAATCGCATCATTGTGTTGCGTGGGGTGAAAAATGAGAGCCGGGGTGCATTTATAACCTATGTGTATCTTGAATGTATATTTGCTTGTATATGGCTTAGTAGCAAGGTTGTTAGGGTGATAGGATCAATCTAGATGTGTACATATTTCCCCTTTACCTTGTATATATGTTTTGTTTTGAAAAATCCAAAAATACTTCAAAGATTTTGTGGGTATATCTTCTACAAACCCTCACGAGACCTCACTTGTCCACTTAGGGGAACCAAGGGGTTTAAAGGGCTTGTTGCATGTGCTAAATGCAACCGTAATTCCTACGATAGTGAGTTAGGTTTTTAGGTTAGATTTCCTTTTGTTTTCCTCGAGGACTAGCAAAAGATAGTTGTGGGGGTATCTATTAGGTGATAATTTATTATATTTTAGGTGCCTGCTTCACCTAATTTTAGCTCGTATAATAACGTAATCTTTTGGATTTTTACTCATTTTTATTTACTTTTGTATGTAATAAGATCAATTAAGCAAGTGCCGCAAAAAGGAGCAAAAAGGAACAAAAGAAGAAAATAAAACAACGCGTGATGGAGCACCGGTTGACTGCACAACCACCGTCATCCCCAACCGGCAGCCGCAGCCGCCAGCCAGGGATGGGCGATAGGCGCCACCGCTTAGGCTCTCACAGGCTGTTCTGTTCTGTTTCCCGATTTCGTATATAAGGGCTTGGTTTGGGATTTTTTGGCCTTTTTTGCGAGGTGACTTTCTAGGCTAGGTTAGCTTAGGTTTAGCTTCAAAAATCTCATTTGGAGGAAATAAAGTAAGTAGATTAGGATTTGTTGGGTTGTTTTTGGAATTCAAGCATTGTTCATTCAAGTTAATCCAAGCAATGCATAAGTTTTCTCTCTCCTCTCTCTCTTCTTATTTCATGTTTGTTCTTGTTTCATTTTTGTTTAATCTTGACAGTTTAGATTATATTTCACTTAAATGTTTAGTTTTTATTATGATTTTATGTTTATTAGTTGTATTGATCCATGTCAGATTAGATTAATTTCTCTAGTTCATGCTTTTTGAGTAGTTTGCTAGTTTAGTTTTAGATTGAGGTTTTTTAATGTTTTGTGGTTAATTAGTTGTAATTTTGGTTGGCTTGGATTGTGATTAGCATCTTGATATCTAATTAGACTTTTATTGGGCCTAACCACACCCAATTCTCACTTAGAATTTAGAGTTTTCCCTCATGCCCGCCAAGCGATGAAATGCTTGAGAGAGCTTTCATCAATATTTTTGGGCGATTGACTTATGCCGAGAGGTGAGGTCAATTAGCTAGTGCGGGACAGGGGATAGCCAGGTTTGGAACATGAAAATAGTCCCGATTCTAGTTAGGTCCGAGGGTTGCTAGCATAAAAATTGGTGGCTAGGCTAATTAGGCTAGCTCATGACCCTTGAGAAAGGGCTTGGGTGATCTTTAATGGTGCGACCGACCATCTCGTGTTCTTAGTTCATCATTTGGTGAAATCATAGTCTTAAGCCACCTTTTTCGCCTTTATTAGTTTAGTTTAGCTTTTCTTTATTTCTTCCTTTCATTTAGCCTAGATTGAGCACTTAAGCTAATGCCGATACTTAAAACCTAATTCTCAGTGGACGACACCCTGAGTACTCAACGGTACAACCCTGCACTTTGGGTTTATAAATTTAAAACTCGAATACTTCGTAACAACTGGAAAGTGTGTTGCGAGTGAGTAGATCAATGCATGCTCAATAAAGTTTAATAAGCCAAACGATTTAACCAGTTGATCTCCTAAGAGGTAATAATAGGGTTACCTAGAGGCGTTGCTCATCTGGTGAAGGCAACACCTTTCGATAGAGGGATGTCTAATGGAAGTGTAATTAAAATAATTTCCCATGTTGAACTTCAAATCTCTCCCAATTAAAGAGAAGTCCCTAGTAGAGTCGCCACTATAAGGACCAGCAATGCTATGGGACCTATCTCGGTCGTCGTCCCTCACGAATGGTTCGACTTGGTTGCTCGAGATTTTTTTCTCCCCGAATTAGTTACCAATATTTTTTTCCTTTTTGTTTACAAATCTAATGGGAATGAGTCCATGATTCTAATTAGGGAACCTGGCCGGGTTCGTAGGCTAGAATCAGGCCTAATTGTTTGGTCTGATACTTGGCTATAGTATTTCCTAATCTAGGAGTAGGGCGGCCACCCTGATCTAAGAACCTAGCTAGGTTCCTAGGCCAGTCTTACTCCAGACAGTTATACCATCTCATATCAGAACCCTTATGTCTAAAAATAAAATAAAGTTAAAATAAACGTAAAAAGATGAAAGCAATAAAATTAATTAATAGAGTCGTCGATGAGTATTAGAAAAACTTACAAACTAGGATTACTTTTGAAAGCGAACCATAAACTAGTAGGGATAACCAAAGGGACATTGAAAGGGGCAACTTATTCAGTTCAAAAAGGTTTGTAAAAGGTATCTGGGTAATTACCAGCATTGAGACAATCTTGATTCCATAGGCTCGAATCGAGGATCTTAATTTGAAGTGATGGAGCAGTGATAGAATGGAGTGCATCACATCACCACTCGTTACAACTAATGACTTCTACTATTCAATATAGGAAATCAAATTTTAATTATACTATCACACAGTCATGTAGCAGATTTGTATAAATCATATTAAATAATGCAAAAAGGTTCAATGTCCACTCCAAAATTAGGTTAATAACTAAAGTAGGTGGGGAAGTACCTAAAAGACTACGTCTTCGACAATTTGAGATAAAAATCATAAAGATAAACAAAGTAGAGGAATCGAGGCAGGATAAAGATTCTGCCTTCAGTATAATCTACCTGATTCACCTGGGAACCTAGCAAAGTGAGACCTTCTTAATGATTGAACCAATCTCTCGTTCACAATGCTCTTGATAAATGAAGTATGTCACCTGGGATTTTGCCTATTGAATCGCTAGAACTACTTTACCATAAATCTCTCACGATTTTTCAATCCTCTCACAACATTAATTTCTGGTGTCCAACTGATGCATAACTGATGCCTAATTGATGCCGATTTTCTAATGCCTCTAACCTTAGGGGGTAACCCCCTATTTATAGTGGTTGAGGGGAGAGACTGAATCGGTCAAGAGATATGAGATCTAATCCTAGTCCTATTAAGTTAATCCAAACAAGAAAATTAATCTGGATAGGATTCTAATTAATTAAACACACTTTGAATAGAAAAGAATTCGAAGAAAGGAAGAATTAAGGAGCCTGGCTGGTTCGTTGTTGAGGAAACTTGCTTGGTTCCTATTCAGTTCAGGCCAAGCCAACTAGGTCTTCTAGGCCAGGCTATGTTATAAGTTTGCAGCCGGTTTTGACCATAACTTTGTCATCCAACCTTTGTTTTACATGAATTTTTTTTTTTCATAAAGCTTATTGAGTTTGTTTTTTAATGACACTAATTTCATTTTTGGATAAGCGTGGACAGAAGATGTAAGCAAAATAGTGAACAGCTATATTCAGCACAAGTCCCAACATTCAACTTACATCTTTTTTGTTACTTATCGGGTTTTGCTATGTAATATGTTATTAGAAAGTTTATTTAGTGATAATTATTGATACATAAACTAAATAACTTCTACTCACTGGAGTGGATCTTAATTGAATGTTGAACACTGTCAGTTTGAGTCTATTTGGCTTTGTTAGCCTCTTGTTTTTTTTTTTTTTCCCCCAAATACTTGGATTAAGAATTACTCTGGTGGTTTCCTAGGTACACAAGTTGGTGTACAATTTTGTCATTGTGCAATTAAAAATAAGATGCCATTTTTAGGTGTCTAAAGCTGTCCTCTGATGGATCCTCCACTATATCTAAACTTTTGGGCTCTTCAACCTGGACAGGAGCCAGTAACTCCCCTAATGATGTACTTCTTGTCCACCACTTTCCGCATCATATGCATGGCCTTTTCCCAGCCTAGGGAGTAAACTATAACAAGTAAGCATAAAATCCAGCGGCTACAGTAGTAAGGAAACCAATATATACGTATGACACACAGTTTAATCACTTTGGCATCCTATCCAATGAATGGAGCACCCAAACTATGGCCTCAATACCACCAAATTTAGATGAGTGTCACATCTCCGCAACTCCTCGAAGAAGGCCTTAAGGCTAAGAGAGTGGTATATAGTCTAGCTAAGTCCCTGAATATAAACTTAAGGTAGCACCCAAATTTTTTTTAAACTAAAACTCCAGGTGTTGCACCTAAAAACTATAGTAATCAAGGGCATTTGAAATATTTTTGGATTAAAAGCCTGAGCTCTCACATTAAAAACTTAGAAAAGTCAAACTAACGCATCGAGTTTAGTGAACTTCACGTTCCCAAGTTCAAGTCTGCCTTAAAGCTTGCAATTGAAATTTATACAAAATTTAATTGAGTGATATTGCCCGAGCCGAACTTCACATTTACAGTTTCATACAACACATTTACTTATATACAAAATAGGAATAGCACAATTGCCTATAATAATGACCCTATAAACATGATCCTATTATGGTAACAACTTTATCAAGACAAGAGCTATCCTGCTACCTTGGCTTAGTCTAAACCCACGAAAAGGGAAAAAGAGGGAGGGATATCTCGTGCCTAATGAGTAATCTACAACCAGAAAAGCAACATATTTGCATATAATAGCATCCAAACAAAATTTTAGTTAATAATAGCACATTAGGCATGAACTGATCAACTAGTGCCTAACTTTTCCATCAGCAGCAATTAAGGCGTATGGCAAAGTAAACCTCTCTAACATCGAAGGCAGCACATAGATACTTAGGCTTAGGTCAATGACTTACTTGGCCAGTGTTCAAGATTAAAAGTGGCAATATAGAGCAGAAGGCCTTTAAAAACTTTAATTTGAGCTGATCATACTAATATAAAACTATTTGCCACAAGAAAGTTGTGTCTGACCCAAGTGAAACCTTTACTTTCCAAAATGCAAAATGACATAACTTAGAAACAAACCAATTTCAAGCTTATAACAGGTAAAAAGCACTTTTTCGACTATCCGATTCGACAATTAGTGCTGCCTTAGGGCGTATATTACAACTGCGAGTTTTTGTATCCCTAGGACCTTCCGAAGTCAACAGGCTACTACTTTGGTTACAGAAGTGGCAACTAGGATTTTCGCTGTATTCAAGATCCTAAGATCTACTCCTGAGATCGAGTCTTTTCTTAACACTACCCTCCTGGCCCAAAATGTTTCAAGTCCAAAATAGTTTTCATGAATTTAAGAAGAGCTTTTGCTTAGTCAAAATGAACTTGGTGACAACAACCATAGGTTATGCGGACAACTAGTAGCAACCTAGTCATAAAAAGGTTTAGAAAATGGCATGCGGTCATGTGAATCGATAAAAGCAATCACAATTACATTTTGTCAAAAATATGCTTTCAGAGTTCAATACAAAGCATGGAGTGCCACTTAAATCATTTCAGACTTGGGTTGAAATGATGACAATGCTAAATTCATCTTTAGGCAAAGGGATCCTTTTTTTTGAGTTCATTTTTAAGGTTATTCAAATAGGTGACAAGCCAATTTTGGTAAGCCCACGCTAACAAGTTGGAAAGGTCAATGAAATCAAACGATAGTTAAGTCCACTCAAGCAAGTCTTAGTGGGTTAGGCTTAAAACTCACTAAACCATTTAACTCAGAGTTTGAAAACAATGGGTTAGGTACAACCACGGACGTACGCATCCATTACTTGAAGCAAACAAAGGGCCGATTTGAACTGGGGTTGAGCTACTGCTCGATCCACAAGCCCTATCCACAATTGGCTTTAACTGCTGAACCGTCAGCGATCTCTCCCCTTTTTTTTGAATTATTTACTTTTGAGCCCATCCAATTACGGTGCATGAATTTTCAGACCACACAACTATGAAAATAAATTGTTGGGTCCATTCAAGTGTGTTGGAAATTGATTGCTGGGACCAAAAGTAATTTCAAGAGTCAAAATGTTGAGGTGGCAATTCAATATACCTATTATGCCCTTGCTTTGTTGTTGTGGTCCTCTACTTATAAGCTATTTCCCTCCATGCTTGAGAGGTAGCCAATACAAGTCCTCTTCTTCTCCACTCTTCTCTCTCAATTCTAGCAATCCAATTGAGCTTCTTTTAGATGATGCTGATTGGCCTGGTGAGGTATTTATTTTGTAATTATGATCATTTGTTTTAAAAACAAAATTAAACTACTGTAATTTTTTTATGCTAGTTTATTTTACATTTCTTTTATATTCTATGCAAAAATTATGGTAACTTGTATATAAAAATTTTTAGAATGCTAATATTAAAGACTTTTTTTTGGTGACAGGAAAAATGTATAGTTCAAGTAGTTCTGGGGGCAAAGCTGGAGGCAGAAACAACTACTTGCAATATGATGTAGAAGTAATATTTCCGCGTTATAGGCAACACATTGAAATCAAAGTATCGAAATCTCAAGATAATCCACGAAGGTTATTTTACAAATGATGATCATGTGGGAGGTTTATTAGATGGGGTATCCAAAGGGTGATGCATATGGTAGACAAGTAAGGGTTGAAGCAAAGGGAGGTTATGATGGCTTAAAAGCAGTTGAGAGAGAAGTGAGGGAGTTCAACTAACTATACATGGCAGGATGTTATTTGCAATGATGATTATGGTAGGAATCCTCATAATTGCAGCAATGAAGTGATTATAGCTAGATGTAATGCTATAAATGTAAGGGAACTTGACAATTGTCTTCATACTTGCAATGATGAAGCATGGCATGAATTGTATATGGTTAGCAACTTAGAATGTCGTTTTCACACTTATCTTACAAAAAGCATCAGTCATGAACAACTCCCAAAATATGGTATGCATAAATCCATAAAATAGGGTTGTGCCTATGAACCCTAACTAATGCTAACCCAACAACAAAAGGCTTGATCCTTAGATTGCTTATAGTGGCAGTCATCCAAAATGCTCCTTTTAGTCTTGTGTTTAGAAACTGCATGTGCTGGGAATTGAAACAACGTAATTACAATTTGATGATGGAGTGGCTATTAAAAAAGAAAAGTATTAAGGGTAGAGTGTTACCTTAAGGCTGAAACCCAAAAAAAGCCCTAACCCCTCATCTAATGCAGTACTTGTGAAATGAATTAATTTAATTAAAACCTAGATGATGTTGAAGGTGAGATTAAAAGAGAATCATATGTTACCATTGACTACAACTGAGATGGTTACAACTAAGGTGGTTAGCTGGAGGAGATATTCAAGCGTGAAGTCTTTTATCTCTTAGTTTATGCATTGCTCTCTTTGGGTGGCCTTCCCCTTAGCCTTTTTCCTTTCACTTTTTCAGCTTTCTTAACTTCTTTGATCTGATGACCAACTCCCATCTTGGCCCACTGTAGCTTCTAGAGTTGTGCCCAAATTGATGGCAAATGCTGCACTTAGGCATGCCACTATGCTGCCATAAAACCAAGTCTAGAATTGGGTGCATCACATATCATGGGCTTATTTGTATTTGTCAATGGAGTATGCATCATCCATGAAATCTTCTAGAATTTTTCTAGCCCTAACAATGGACCATATGGCATGTTTGCATGGGATTCCATATACATCCTAGACCATGCAATCACAATGCCTAGTGATGAGATTAACTGTGAAGATTGTCATTTCATCAAGAACATTAAACTCCCACCTTTCAGCAGGTGTGACAATACAGTATCTGCTGTCAATTTCTAGTTTCAGCAGCATAGTCCTAATCCCAAGGCATACCTTCCTAGACCATTCTTGATAGGCCTGAAATTTTTTAGATACGACAAATATGAATCTGTTCCTTATATGCTTAAGTAAAGACATAATAGGCTTGTATCTGAATTTCTCAATCCGATCATTGAAACTTTCTGTAAAGTTTGTAGTATTGTTTGGCACTTTAGTGCTAAGGTTAGAGGTATACATTGCCCAACGTTCTAAGGGTTCTTTCATAAGCCAAGGGTAGGCAACTTGACTATCTTTGTGAATAGCTTCTATACCTTAGTGATGGACAAATTGATTCTAAGTAAGAACTATAGTGTAATATGGGTTGAGAAGCTTCACACATAAAGAGGATGTTACCCCCAAAAAAAAAAAATCATCAACCATGCACAAACCCTAAAATAGAAACTTGCAATCTACTTAATGTTAGGCTTTTGTTGATTATATAGAAAATCAATTCCAAAGTTTCTATAATAATGAATTGTACAAATTCTTCTTGGAGAGTCTGGAAGCACCTCAGCCATAGCCTTAATCAAATCCCGCACAGATAGTAAATCATGAAATTACTCATGCATAATAGGATAATAAAATAGATTGACATAAAAGGTGGGTATGCCAACCGAGTGTTGATCAGATATGAACGTAAATTTAGAAGTTTCTTCATTTGAAAGGCACACTTTCAATGCTCTGAAAAATTATAACGAGTTGGCCTTGTTTTCTTCTTGAACAACTGCATATGCCAACGGAAAGTGGCCATTGTTTCCATCTAGAGCCATACTAACCAACAGAACCCCTTTGTAAGGCACTTTCAAGAAGCAACCATCCACCCCAATGAATGACCTGCATCACCTTAGAAAACTAGTCACCATTGTCTCAAACAAAATGAAAAGCCTCTTGAAAAGCTGATTACAATTTGGATTTTGAGATATGCATGAACATATGAACCCTTGATTCTTTGCCTTTATTTCCTTAATATACTCTAGCCATCTGGAATAAGGATCACCGTGCTTGCATTCAACCCAGTCCCTTATCAACCTTTTAGCTCTTCCTACAATATGACCAACTGAATCCAATCTCTTTACAATCCAAAGAAGCCAGTGAGTTTCTATCAATCCTAGGACAAGAATGTTTTCCTTTAAGAGATCTAATCTACCATATCACACCATCACGGAGTAGGGAGGCATAAATCTTCTAGGTGCAATCAAGGTTTTTACACATTTTAATATCTATAAACCTATCATTTTTTGTTGTCCTCAACGAGAAGTGATGTGGAGCACACCTTAAGCTTGGACAAACTTTCACAAGCAAGGATCTTGAATCAAGTAGGCTCAATAGTCACTCTAAGTTAAGGGATATGTCCTCTTAGGTTAATGTTGACATGGAACCCTTGCGTTGGTCTAAGTAAGCTTAAGAAAGGCAGTTGGCTAATTAGTATCCCTAAATAAGAAGCTTAGCTACTCTATTCTCCCAAAACCTCCTTATTAGCTCATTTTTAGTTTTCTGGGTAGAACACTTCACCTCACTTCTAGCTCAGTTTTGACCAAGCAAATTGGCTCACGTGAATGGATAGGTCCAAATGTCTATTTTGTAACAAGTCATAAAACACATTTGAACTCGGAGTATTGAGAAAGTTATGGACTAATAATCGAACAAGGGTCGGTCCAGGGTTGGAAAATGCATGGTTTTAATTATGGGCATAATTAAGGAGGATGCAGCTTTGATCTCAGGGAATAATTAGAGCATGAGGTGATTTTGCACACACAAAAGGAAGATTTGCTAAGTAGCGACACCTCTATTGGTGGAGTAGAACCTTCTCAAAACTCTCTGCAAGATTGAAGATGAATCCTGCAAAATATAGCTCATCTTGATTGTGGTTATCTTAGCATCTTAATCAGTTTCTCTAGGATATTTAGTAAGCCCCCTATTGGTCCACTTACCATACTAATTTAAGAGCTAATCCCCCTTCAATTAGGTATTTATATACCTAATTACCTCTATGAAAAGTTAGATTTGTTTAATAATATAAGCGCTTGAAGGTTGGTGCATTCTAAAAAATCTCACATTCTTTATCTCTCTAAGGAGGGTGATGATTTGAGTTCATTCTTTTAATCTAATCCTTGGTTTTAAGGCTTTAGAGTGTTAGCGGGTGGTTTGATTTATCTCTTAGTTACTTATTTCAAGTATTAATCTCCAATAGAGGATTTATTCTATTTAGGGATTCTCCCTCTCTAGGTTCGTCTTTGGAAAGATATGTTCAACATCTTTCAGCCTCATCTTCATAGATTTCTCATCTTTACTTGGTCAAATGAAATTCAACATGCATCATTTGGTATCAGAGAAAAAAGCTCCTTCATCTTGGTAAGTTTTAAATCCATCCATCTTGTGTTTGATTTATTTGGATTTCAATCCTTCTTTGTGACTGTTACTTTTCTCCCTCTAAGTCTTTTCTTTAAGTCCACAACAAACCCTAATTGTAGCCTAAATACAATCTCTAATCTAAGTACATCCCTAAAACTCCATAAAAAGCCCTCACAAAAAAGCCTGTCAAAAAAATGCCTATGTAGAGATTTGACACTGCCACCCTGTGCTGCCTGGCCTTTCATACACTCCTGTTTCCTGTACCAGAGATCCGATACGACCCCCCATACCCCTGAACATGACCATGTACCCCTCATTTTCATTGTTTTCCTACCCACGCCCTTCCAGTACGCACGTGCTTCTCCTGCTCCCATCCTTTTCTGCCCTTTTCACCTTTCCAACCACAACCATTAGTGGTGAAGGAGATGCTTTTTACTCCAAGAGCATTCCTCCTGAGCAAGCCTATGACATAGTCTGGGTCCTTGTAGAGCTTCAAGAGTAAGTAAGGAAGCTCCCTCAAGAGGTAGGGCAAGTAAGGGAATCCACACAATGAAACGCTTTCCGACGAGGCTATGACGCTCACCCTATTGAATCGAATATACTTGCTCTCATGAAGAATTTGATAATAAGGAAGGAAGCCTAAAAGAAGGAGGCATCCAAGGGATGGCCTTACAAATGTGAAAGTTGAGGCTCGGGAATTTGATAGGAATCTTAACCCGGAGAACTATCTTGGTTGGATTCAAGCCCTTAAAAGGATCTTTAAACTCAAAGAATATAATGAAGAAAAGTCCTTCAAGTTGGCCATTCTTAAGTTGAAAGGGTATGCTTCACTGTAGTAGAGCACTTGAAGAATAGTAGAGCTAGAGAAACCAAATCCAAAATCAAAACTTGGTCCAAGCTTAAAAAGCATATCGACAAGAGATTCTTACCTCCTTACAAACAAGAACTATAGCTCAAGGTCACCTCTCTCAATCAATAGAATCTAAAGATAGAAGAGTACATTAGGGAGTTTGAACAATTTCAAATGAGAGGTGGCTTGGGTGAAAAACCTAAACTCAAGATTGCCAGGTTCATCAAACGGTTATCTCCTAGCATTGCTAACAAAGTGGATCTACAACCTTACTAATCCTTTGATAATGTGTGTCACCTAGCCAACAAAGTTGAGAAGTAACTTAAGAGTCGAAAACTCTTTCAAACCATCTCCTCTATTCACCCTCAAAGTACCCCCAAGGGCTACTCTTTCCTCATCAAAGTTAGCACTACCTCTACAACCGTCAAAGTCCTTGATAAGAGTAAAGGGATTGCCACTAAACCAACAAAGAGATTGGAGGGTAAAAAGTGTTTCAAATTCTAAGGTTATGGACACTTCTTAGTGGATTGTCCAATCAAAGAACTCTCACCATTAGAGAAGTGGAAGAAATTCAATATATTGAGGAAGCAACTATTGAGGAGGAAGCTGATGTTAAGAATCAAACTGTGATCACTCCGAATATGGGTGAACTCTTGATAATTCGAAGAGTACTCCATGTCTAAGAGGCTCCTTATGAACCAAGTCAAAGGAAGAAAATCTTTTATACCGGATGCACCATTGTTAGGCATGGTATGCGAGCTCAATATTCATAGAGGAAGTTGCATCAATATGGCTTCCACAACTCTCATTGATAAGCTTCAATTACCCACCAAGGTTCATCCCAACCCTTATTATCTCCAATGGCTCAAGCAAGGAACTGAGGTAACTGTTTCTAAGCAAGCTTTAATTGCATTTTCAATGTGACCATATTATGGAGAGGTACTATGTGTGTCTTCCCTATGGATGTATTTCACTTGTTACTTAGAGGCCTTCGTTATTTGATAATCATCTGATTCATAATGGGCATCCCAATACCTATCCATTCAAACACAAAGGTTGTAATCTTACTTTAACACCATTACCTCCACCTAAACCCCATAAATCTAAGCCGACGAAGGGAGGTGAGAAAGGCCGATTTATAAGTAAAACACGGGTGGAGAGAGCCATTAGTAAGAGCAACCCCTTATTTGCCCTACTTATGGTAGAATCACACACATGTGAGGGAGTGAAACCCATGTATCCCCTATCTTAATCACCCTTGAGAGAGTTTGAGGATGTATGTCTCAATGATTTAGCCTTAGGGCTCCCTCTTTTGAGAGGAATGGAGCACCAAATTTATCACCTATTGAGTGCTACTTTGCCAAGCAAGTCGACCTGTAGGTGCAATCCTAATGAGTTAAAAGAGCTTCAACAACAAGTCTAAGAGTTACTTGACCGTGGATACATTAGCGAAAGCTTGAGTCTGTGTTTGGTTCCTACCCTTTTAGTACCTAAGAAGGATGGAACTTGGTGTATGTGTGTTGATTCTAGAGCCATAAACAACATTACCATCAAGTATCGATTTCCTCTTCCACGATTAGATGATATGCTTGATGAGTTATATGGGTCCAGGGTATTTTCCAAAATTAACTTTCAAAGTGGCTATCACCAAATTAGAATGAAAGACGAAGATGAATGAAAAACCGCCTTTAAGATGAAGTATGGGTTGTGTGAGTACTTCGCAATGCCTTTTGGTCTATCTAATGCTCCTAGTATTTTCATGAGGCTCATGAATGAGGTATTAAGACCATTCGTTGGGAAGTTTGTTGTGGTGTATTTTGATGATATCTTGGTGTATTATCATCCTGAGGCATGTTCTGTGGAGCACGCTTCTTATGTGTTCCAAGTGTTGAGGCAACAAAAGTTATGTGCCAAGCTTAAGAAGTTTGAACTGTTCACTCCTTAAGTTGTCTTTCTTGGTTATATTGTGTCCAGTGACGGAATTCAAGTTAATAAATGTAAAGTTGAGGCTATTAAGAGTTGGTATATTTATACCTTCATCATGGAAGTACGTAGCTTCCATCGGTTGGCCTCTTTCTACTATTGGTTCATCGAAGACTTTAGCTCCTTTATAGCTTCCTTGACTGAATGCATGAAGAAAGGAAACTTAAAGTAGAAAAAGGCCACCAAAAGGCTATTTGAAACCACCAAGGGTAGGCTTTGTTTGGCTCCTATCTTAGCTCTTCCCAACTTTGATCTCCTTTTTAAAGTTGAGTGTGATGCTAGTGGCGTTGAAATCGTTGTAGTTCTCAGTCAAGCCAGGCACCTCTTAGTTTTCTGTAGTGAGAAGTTGAATGGTTCAACGCTCAACTACTCCACTTATGACAAGGAATTCTATGCCATTGTTAGAGCCTTGGAACATTGAAGTCATTACCTTAAGCCCAAGCCATTTATGCTCCATTCGGATCACAAAGCATTGTTCTACATCAGTGGTTAACACAAGTTGAACAAGGCATGCTAAGTGGGTTGAGTTCCTTTAATCTTTCCACTTCTCTTATAAGCATATAAGTAGGAAACAGAATGTTGTGGTCGATGCCATGTCAAGAAGATATGCTTTATTTTCATCCTAGAGGCTAAGGTTCTTGGATTTCATTCTATCAAAGCTTTATACAATGAAGATGAAGACTTCAAGGAAGTGGTGGAGAATCCTTCTACCTTTGATTCTTTCACTCCACAAGATGGCTTCCTCTTCAACAGAACCAAGCTTTGCATCCCTGAAAGCCCTATAAGGGGCTTTATTATCAAGGAGGCTTATGGAGTAGCCTTAACCAATCACTTTAATATTAACAAGACTATTGCAATATCAGCATTTTTATTAGCCCAAGATGGGAGGGGATGTTCATAGGGTGATCATAAGGTGCAACATTTATTACATGGCTAAGAGTCACTTCTATCAACGCCTCTGCCCTCCTCTTCTAGTTCCTATTAGTCTTTAGGATGATTTTAGTATAAACTTCATTGTGGCCCTCCCAAGAACACCAAGTGGAAAAGATGCCATCATGGTAGTAGTGGATCGATTCTCCAAGATGGCTCACTCATTGTATGCTACAAAAGTGATGATGCTACCTACATTGCAAACCTCTTATTCCAAGAAATTGTTAGACTTTATGGTATTCTAAGTACCATCATTTCGGGTAGAGATAGCAAATTGCTATCTCACTTTTTGAGATTTCTATGGAGACTCGTGAGGACTAAGTTGCTCTTTAGCACTACGTGCCACCCTCAAACCAATGGACAAATGGACGTGACCAATAGAACTCTCACAACCTTACTAAGGGGGTGAACAAGAGTGAGGGATTGGGATGTCAAGCTTGGTTATGCTAAATTCGCCTACAATAGGGCTCTCCTTCCTATGCTACCTCCCATTCCCTCTTTAAAATATGCTATGGCCTTAACCCTCTTACTGCCATTGATCTTATTCGTATTCCTCAAGAATCAAACGTGAGTTTTGAGGCTAAATCAAGAGCTAAAGTTGAAGAGGCTACATGAGTAAGTGTGGGCGTAAATTAAGAAAGTGATTGAGCAATACAAGCATAAAGCCAACAAGAACTATCCACATCTTGAGTTGAAGCCAAGTGATCTTGTGTGGTTACACTTGACGAAGGAAAGGTTCCCTTTAAGGAAGAAGAACAAGCTAATGCTTAGAAGAGATGGTCCACAAAGGGTGATATAAAAGATAGGGGAGAATGCTTACAAAATAGAGCTTCTGTGAGACATGCAATTACCCACCACCTTTAATATGTTGGGGATCTCACTCCATACCTTGAAGATGATGAATGACACAATGAAGATTTAAGGGCAAATCCTCTTCAAGGGGGAGAAGTTCATGCAGAGCACATCTTAAGCATGGACCTACTTTCACAAGCAAGGATCTTGAACCAAGTAAGCTCAATATTGACTCTGGGTCAAGGGCTAGGCCTCATAGGTTAATGTTCACTTAGAACCCTTGAGGACTTCCAATAAGCTTATGAAAGGTGGTTGGATAATTAGTATCCCTAAATAAGGAGCTTAGCTACTCTATCCTCCGAAAATCACCTCATTAGCTCTTTTTCTATTTTTTAGGTAGAACACTTGACCTCACTTATGGCTTAGTTTTAACTAGGAAAATAAGCTACAATTTTCACAGATTATACATGGATGGATAGCCCCAAATGTCTATTTTCTAACAAGACTTGAATCATGTTTAAACTCAGAGTACTGAGAATGTTGTTGACTGATAACTAAGCAAGGGTTGATCCAAGGTTGGAAAATGTACGGTTTTAATTATGGGCTTAATTGACAAGGATTCGACTGTGATCTTTGGGATTAATTAGCATAGGGTGATCTTACACACAAAAGGAATGATATTTAAGTGGTAGAACTCGAATTGGTGGAGTAGAGCCTTCTCAAAGCTCTTTAGAAGATAGAGGGCAAATCCTGAAAAATACAGCTCATCTTGATTGTAATTATCTTATCATCTTAATTTATTTTCTAGGATATTTTGTAAGCTCCCTATTGGCCCATTTGCCCTACTAATATTATAGCTAATCTCCCTTCAATTGGGTATTTATAGACTTAATTACCTCCATAACAATTCAAACTTGTTGAATGACATGGAAGCCTGAAGCTTAGTGCTTTCTCAAAATTTCTCAAAATCTTTACCTCTCTTCAGAGGGTCATAATTTGTTCATCCCTTTAATATAATCCTTGTTACTAAGGCTGTATAGGGGTAGAGTATGGGTTGCTTTATCTCTTGGTTACCTATTTTAAGTATTGATTCATCTCCATTAGAGGATTTTTCTATTTGGGGATTCTTTTTGTCTCTTGGTTCATCTTTGGGAATATTTATCTTCAACATCCTTTGGGCTCACCTTCATAGATTTCTCACATTTATTTCATCAAATGAAATTCAACAGGTATGAAAATGCCTTCTTGGATAGCATAATCTCTAGTCACTTTACTTCAGTGGCTCTTATCTATAAATATGTCACCCATTGCCACTGTGATTTTGCCTTCTCTATTCCTAGACCATGTTTGACCATTCCTATACATCTTGCTAAAGCAATTTTTCATCAATTTTCATCATCACCAATGAAGTAAGCATCAGCAAAATTTCACTTAGAAGCCTCATCATCCATGGCATCCTCATCCTAGACCAAATCATTGTCACTATCATCATCTTCTTTTTTCCCCTCCTCTTCTAAAGAAAACTCAACATCCTCATCTAACCCTTAAGGATCCTTGCCCTCAACATAATCACTATCACTTTTGCTAGCAGACCCTTCTGCTTCACCAATATCTTACTCACTGTCTGTCTCATCAGCCCGTAAAACTCTCATAATATCTACCAAGATCACCATCATACTCATCAATGGTGGATGGTTGGTTAAACAGTCTTAATTCATATGTCTCTAGCCCCTGCAACACAATGTCAACAACAACTAATTCAGGCTGATAACTACTCGGGATGGATGAGGGCTCAATGAGCATAACACTTCCTTGGCTTCTAGTCATTGGTCTTGCTAAGGGTAAGATGCATAAGGTTTTTTTTTTTTTTTTTTTTTTTTGCAGTGACAATTACAGGAGAAAATGAAGGAGAAGTTGGTAAGCTCATACCTAAGGTTGTTCTTTTCGAAGAATAGGGGAATTCACTTGACTCCTTGTTAAAGGTCTACTTGAAGTGGGAGAAGTAGGTTAAGTTGAGCGTCTTGAAGCAGGAGAACTGGGTTTAGTTGAGACATGGTTAGGATAATAGACTTGACTCCCAGTTGTTCTTGTGGGAGGAGAAGAGGGAGGAGTGGGGTTAGGTCTTTTTATTAGAGAGCTAATTAACTCCTTGTAAGGGGTATTTTTCCTTAAAGTGGAGATAAAGGACATGTTATCTTCGATGGAGGATTTTTGGTTGACACTCTAGTTGATTCGGGTTGAGAACTTGGTTGTTGTGCTTGACTAACCATCAAACTGTCAACCACTGATTTGCTTGGTAAAGAGTAGGTCCAGCCAAGTTATCCATATCAATAGAGAAGCAAATTAGGTCCAACAAGATCTCCTCATGACCCTCAAGTAATTTCAAGTCATCATGACTTATCATTCAAGGCTTACTTTGTGGAACAATGGGTGGGTGCAGCAATACTGATACCCTCTTCCTTTTGCTTTCTCAAAGTTTCCAACTCATTTTGTATATAATAGTGCATTAAGGCTCATTTCCTTTTCTTAATGTATATTAAAATATTCCCAGCCATCTAGAGCATATCTTTATGAAAGACAACCATGCATCACCATAATCTAATCCAATGGGTACCTAGGCCTACCATTGGTCGGAGATGAATAAAAGAAGTCTATGTATTGAGGTAATTGACAACCAGTCTCTTCTAGCAACGACGTATACAGTTCACTCTTCTAATACCTATCCAAGTCTGTAGGAGGCATTTGTATACTTTTTCTTTAAATGCACAACAAGAACTCTTCTATCATTATCAATTTACATATATAAAGCAAAGAAATTAGGCAAAGATTATTATCAATTTACTACAAATTCAGTAAAAAGAATCCTAGGACAATAACACACATTTTCATAGTCAAATAACTTATTTAGTAGAACAGAGGACCATGAACCCTCACCCTAACTCAGCACTAACTACTTCAGTCAACTAATTCAGAATTAATAATGATCCCCATAAATACATTTTAATAAACTAACTTAGCACACAAACGAAGCTATCACCAACATGTATCACTGACTAATTAGCTTTAATTATCAATTAATTAGGGTCTACTTTATGTTATTCTTAGTTCAGTTAAAAGAACCACAAAACCCTAACCTTTTTCATCAACCTTTTTTGATCCCACCAACTAATAAAACACAAATTCAAAAAGTTTACCTCGTTCACCTTCTGTTTGCCCTTCCTCTGCATTATGGGCCAGAAATGTAAACAGAAAAATTCTTATGCATTCTTTCTCTTTCTAACTCTAGGATTTCGCCTCAACCCAGCACAACACTCTCATTTACTATGAAACCACTTCCCAGCAAAGAACAGTTCGACGAAGAAAGGAGCAGGTAACGAAAATTTAGTGTTTTGTAGGGTAATTGACAGCGAAAATACAGGGAGCAAGTTAGAGAAAATGCAGGCAGAAAGTGAGATAAAATTTAGGATTTGGTTGGTTTGTTTGATCGAGAAGGTTGAAGCAAAAAGGGAACAAAGGAGGAAAGATGAAACTACAAGAGGTAAGTAAGAAAACGAAGTGAATTAAAGAAGGGGTGGATGGGGTTTTCGTCATCTTCCATAGTAGGTGGGAATAAAGCTCGTGTCGGTACCACATCATTTTTCAGATGGGTTTTTGGTCATTTCACGTATTAAGCAGGCTTAATTTCAAAATTGGTCCCAAGAGTAAATTTCCAACATACTTGAATGGGCCTAGCAATTTATTTTCATAGTTGTTTGATCTGAAAATTCATGCACTATAGTTAGATGGACCCAAAAGTAAATAATTCCTTTTTAGCCATGTTACAGTCACAGTTGAACATGCACGCAGTCATAACTTCCTACCAAATCCCAAGGCCATTATTTTAAGTGGACGACAGGTCATTTTCATGGCTCCCCATTAAATAAATGATATTGAGTTGGCAAAAATTCATAACACAAGATGAAAATATCGACAATGATCGATAACAATTTCAAATTTCCCAATTCCCTCCGTCAGCACTGTCCCAAATTTAACCATAAAAATCACAACCATTTGGATACAATCATCAATTTAATCCAGTTTGTCTCGTTCCTCCATAGTTATCCCCAACCACTTTGCAACTTCACCTTGAAGTACTAATTTGTCATCATCAGATAGAATTCCATGGTTGGGTTTCAAATGCTTTTTGAAATTAGTATTGAGTGAAGTATGGAAGGTCAACCATGTTAATTCTAAGCTAGCTGACCCAATTTAGGGTCCAATTGCGCGAATCTGGAGGTTTTGGCTTTCTTTTTCCTTGCTCGCTAATGCTTTGCCCTCTTCTGCTTTTGTTCCTCTTCTTCACCCCTTCCCAGCACTAGCATTGCCTCTGCTACTATACTCCTCCTCCCCTATTCTTTGCCTCGCTTCTCTCTTCCTTTCCTCAATGTGATGGTGGCATGGTGGGGGTACGGATGACAGGTTGAAGGACTAAAGTTTGATGGCAGAACATTTTCTGCGTTTTGAGTTTATGTCTGTTGTGTCTTGTCATCTATTTGAGGAGGATACCTACTTTCTTTTGTATCATTTTCCATTTTTTTTCACTCATCTAGACATATTGGGTTGGGCCACATTGATTAGCTAGCTCTAAATTATATCTAGCATTACACATTAGGGTTAATTTAATTAAATTCAGTAATTGACATAATCACACAATAGTTTAAGAAGATTCTATAAATTAACTCACATTAGTCAATACTTTTAGTTGATATGCAAAATTTAGTTAATATGGCTAATAAAATTATAAATCTTAATAATTAATCCGTTATAATATTTCTTGACTATTTTATATGGCCTTCTTTGTAATAGGACCATATGAAACAATTTAGATTGCCCTAAGATCCAATCGGCATTTCCACATTAGGTAATTAATCAAAACCTATTTTTAGTAGCCACTTCCCCCATCAACTATTGCAAATTGAGTTGGGTTGAAATACATAAGCCAAAATGAATTTTGATTAATGTTGCATTGCACTAAGGTCAAAACTCCTATTTGTGCCTTATTTAGTTTGGAAGGAACACTAGATATACTCATCGAAAGAGAACACATATATAATGTTGGTCACATATTTATTTGAATAGTTACAAAGTTGTATAAAATTCAGATGTTAAATAATATTCCTGTTAAATATGGGTATTTCATGTTCTCCTAAAAATGACTCAAAAAAATAAATTATGGTAATTCATTGAGCGTAGAAGCAAGAAAATTATTTTCCAAACCTAATCTATAGTATGCAGGAGGAAGTTTACATTCTTGCAAGTTGCTAGATTAGTTATAAAAAAACCATTCCTTAAAATATGTTTTTATATTTTCGTAAGGATGACTTTAGACGTTTTATTTTCTTTCCAATTGAACTTTACTATTAGCAAATGCCATGCCTTCTAACATTTAGGGAAGCAACAAGAACGCCTTGTCTTTGCTAAGATTTTGCTACGTAAGAGTAACACAATAGAACTGTTAAATAGTACCACTTACAAGCCCAGGTATTACATCTCGCATGTTTTAAGTTGGGAAATTCAAAAGGTGAAGGATAACAAAACTCAACCAATGAAAGATGAAAAGAGGTCAAGGTTGTTATTTTGCCACCTAACAACTAATCAAGCATAAACTTAACCTACCCAAGCCCATGTTAGCATTAATTAAGAATGCTCAAATGTACCATCATAGCAAATCAAAGCCCTCTTTAAGGGTCAAAGGCTAGTCGAATTAAACACCTATTTTCATGGCATTTGCTGAATTAGACCATAAGAGCAACAATCTCGAGCTAGCTAAAACTCGGAATATTATCATATCAAGTTCCCGACAATTCTCGCCTCCTATAATAACCATTGACCTTGCCTTTTAGCATAAGCTAACCTCCAAAAGAGAACTCTTTTCAAGCATCTCATTAAACACTTTGCGGGCATGTCAAAGATGTCAGAATTACAAGAATAATAATGAAGTTTAAGGCTAATACAAGACAACCTAAGTCAAATAGGTACTATGTCACAACCAGAGCCAACAAATTGACCACAATAACTTATCAAACACTGGACTAAATAAAAAACCATAATTAGTACCAATCAAAATAAACAAGCACTTTTGCTAACAAAGATATGAACAAGTTAATCTACCTAAAATTAACATCTATGCACATACAATCTATCAATGAAACAAGCTAAACTAATGAAGACAAAGACATAGAAATGCAAAAAAAGAAATACAAACTTAGCCACAAAACTGGATGAAATGTTCAAATCTATATGCCTTAACCTAAAGCCAACCTAAACTAATCCTAATCAACCTTATTTATTTTCTTATAATAAGACTTAAAACATCTAAACTATTCTTAAAACCGAGCTCTAAAAAAGCATCTAAAAGCTCCCCTAAAAAATGAGGAGAAATCTATTTATAGATGTGCAGAATCGAGAATGATATGGGTCGTGTTGTGTGACACAACCTAATCATGTCATGCCTTGGCAACACCTCATACTAAAATCAAGCACAAGGCAAGCATAGAAGTCGTGTGCATTTACACGACCTTGTCTCAATATACGGTTTCGACGTGCCGTCGCTAGCTAAGGCTAGCATTATTACTTAAAACAATAGCAAGACACACAAGGCAATAGCTTGAAGGGGCATGAGGGCTGGCGCAAACATTTTGAAGCACAACTTAGACATTTGACGCCTTCGCAGAAGGTTCCCCTTAGCATGTGGAGGATTTGCCAGGAGCATAAGAAGCACAAAGAAGGCTCAAGTCTTGAATGTTTGAAGTAGCTAGTAGAAGTACATGGGAATGCTACGGCATGAATGTTCTGGCATGGCCTTGAATGGTTAAAATACTTACTAAATGCTTAGCGGCTCGCATCAATAAATTGGCTTGTACATTAGGACTCTATTTGCTAACTTATTGTTGTTTTTGCTTTATCTTCCCGCTATTATTTGGTAGGCTTACAAGCGCACGGTGGCGTTGTAGCAAATTAAGGTCGATCCTACAGAGACTAAGTTGATCTATTGGGCTATATTCCCTTAAAATATGCTAGGTGAATCCATATTTGAAAAAGAAATTTAACTAATCTACTATCTAATCTAATGGATAATCAATCAAGGAATTTAATCAAACCAAGCAATTTTCCAACTCAAGAATTAATCAACCGCCTTTTCTTTAGATGGGTAATGTGAAAACCGATAATCGATTTATCAAACCCCCCTTTCAAGGTGGAATGAAATTATTAAATCTAATCAACTACCATTTCTCAAGGGTTTTTGATTAATCTAAGATCATCAAGAACGCGATTATCAAATTTAGAGGTTTATTAAACGGTGAGTCTTTCTCAAGATCTCACTCACTTAAGTCGAATTTTAGTTTTCCAACATCTAGTGTCACCTTTCAGTTTTCACCATATGTCTAAAACAAGCAAGAAATTGATCAAGTTTCCTACTCGCAAATCAACATTTAAGATTCAATAGAATAAACCCAACAAATCTAAAGCACTTTTAGATCAAAACAAGAATCGATGGAATCAGAACAACTCAACTCAATTCCAAGATTAATAATCCAACACTTAACATAAACATCAATAATAACCTAAAAGCATAAAAATATAAAGACAAAAGAGAAAAGAAGGGAGAGGAGTTGCTCAGCTGATACATGCTTGAACCATCATTGCAAAGTTGATCCGGTATCCTTGCAGTCTTCACCTTTAACTTGCTCTTAACTCTCTCTAATCCAAAATCCTAATCTACTTGAAGAGAGGAAAATGAATAGAATGGGATGGTGGATGCACTTTCTGCTATAAAATGGCCTTATTTATAGAGAAACACAATCAACCTCAGCCACACGATGAGAGAAAACAAACAGGCAAGTAGTTATGTTTCGACCACGGGCATTCAGTCACCACTAGTAGCCCGTGGTGCTCACTGGACCTGAAATTCTCTACTCTTCTCTTGCTCCACGGGCATAGCATCACATGGTTGCCTATGGGGGGTCAAAATACAGTCAAATGAGCGTTAAATGCTAGGTCAAATGGCCTAAAATCCTACGATAATCATCAAGCGACCATACCCAAGAATAAATCGACAATAGAGGTATAGATTATGACTTAAAGCACATAATTCTCCTAAAAATGCAGCAAAATGACCCTAAAATATTATATATGATAAGCACTTATCAAACTCCCCCATGCTTAAACTGTTGCTTGTCCTCAAGTAAGCACTATAAAAAATCGACAAGCGGAGATATATCTATGACTCAGAATGGAACAACCTCTCTAAAGTAGACAAGTCAAAGAACCACAAAGCACATCATGCAAGCACATCAAATTGATTAGAGTCAAAGGGACCGATAGAGCCTCACTTTTGGGAAATGTGAAACATTCCCGATCATGTGTTGAAAATATAGCATAGGTTCACTCAAGACTCACTCCAAAGATGCAATCTACCATAAGCTTAACAAGGCTCTCAAATTCTCCACCATTAAAAATGCAACGTGCACAAGACAATCAGGAGGACTTTATTTGGGTTGTAATGTGGACTAGAAGAGTTCAGGGAAAGGAGTGGACAAATGCATTTAGGACAATGTAGAGATAATTAGCCAAGTGACTAGGGAGCAATCAACAAAACACCAAGAAACCTTGAAGTTGACTAACACTCCAAATCTCAAAATACAATGAACATACCCCCAATCAATTAAGTGGGAAATAAGTTGAAAAAGAACAAGCACAAGCTTTCTAATATCCCATGCCAATCAAGGAGTCATTTTTTTTGAGTTTTTTTCACTTTTTTTTTTTTTTGCTTTGCTTTTTTCCCTCGCAAGATGACTTCATCTTCCTTTTTTTCTTTTTCTTCAACATAATATTTTTTGTGCAATGAAACAAAAATTGCAATTATTGAAAGGCATAGGGCCACTCACTATCAACTCACAACCGAATACATATATATACAACCCAAACAAGAGGAAACCGAAACAAATGACCAATATCATCAATCCTTCAACAAGCCAACATACCAAAATGATCTTAAGCTCAATTATCACCAAAATGACTTACTACATACATGAAGTGATGCTCCATAGACTTGGCTCAAAGGTAGGAATACATGTTTGGCCAATGGCTAATATGAAGGGATCACAACTAATATGAATATAAGCTCAAAGGAGCTAGCAAATGGAATAAACAAGTAACACCAGGGTAGGCTATTTGGCTATGTGGCTAAAATGACCAAAGGAAAAAATGCCTCTATCATATCATCAACTATGCACATACTAATGTGGTTTTGAACAAGAGTTTAGATAAGTTCTAGAGATGCAACAGGGAAGAATCACACACATGAAAGAAATATGAGACTAAATATAATGAATTAGTCAAAATAAGGCTCAAAATCCCACGGGAGATATACCAAAGTCTCATTAAGCTCATAAAATGACTCCGGTGTACCAACATTAGTGCTAATGATTCCAAGGGATAAAATAGTTCTCAATCAAGACAAGGGTCAAAACAACAAATATTTACAAAACCTTCACAAATTTTTACCACCAAAAGAGGTTACACATCAAAAGGTACTCAAGCTCATGAAAGCTATTTTGCCTTGCAAAAGCATCATTGGAAGTTATCTCAAACCAATCCTCACAATCCCTTCATGTAATCCTACATGTAAACCAAAAAAAATCAACTAAATTCAACATGCAAACAAAAAGAAACCTAAAACTATATGCTCTAACATGTATGCAAACTAATAATCAAAATAGAAAACATAGAAACAACTCTTCCCCATGCTTAAATAGAGCATTATTATCCAACGAAAAGAGAGTAAAAGAAGCGAAAGGAAACAAAACATAATGATCTCATCAGGTTAGGTACAGAGTGCACCTATGTTATGTGGCCTCGTAGTAACCGGGGCACATGGAGCATCAGTCACTCCATCACAATGTCAAAACTCATTCTTGTAAATCAGGCATCGTCAAGGCATGCAGAAGCTTGTCAAACTCCTTAGCATAGAGTTCCAAGCACGGTAATAAGAGAGCATGAAAATAATCACAACAAAGAAAGTTAGTGTTGTCTTCAACAAAGCTAAAGCCATAGAAAAATCAAGAGAGAAAGCGAAGAAAGTGTTCCGCATGATTTTTCTAGGCTTGTCCAGTAGGTACATCCAATATGGGTCAAGGGAGGTACTATACCCACTCAAGTAACCTAAGGACATAAAATTATCAATATTTCAACCAAGCATATTAAACATGTTATCTTCATAGTCCAAATCAGCATTAGCATCATAAATCATAGGATTTTCTATAGGCGTGTCAATGTAACACTCAAGGAAAGGAGACTGTAATAAACAAATAGGTGAAACATTGGAGGGATCAAGGGGATTAGGGAGAGCAATATTACAACTAAGGATAGGAGACTCCTCATTCATAATCACATCACGTGGCCGCTCTAAAGAGGTCTCAACTAGATCATGCACCTCATCTAAAATACCTTCCGACTCAAAACATGCATCAACAACATCAAACCTAGCAACAAACCCAAAAGGCTCACCTGCATCGAGCCCCATACACTTAGCTAAAGGAAAGGATGAATCATGTAAGGATAGGACAACATCAATATTATCCTAGGGTGATTTAAAGTCAGGTTGAGCATAGCATACATAAGGACACGAATTAGTAGCATGGTCAGAAGAATTACAAAAATCACACCAAAAAGGAGCATCATAGGATCTAGTATAAAATACACAAGGACTAGAAAATGAATATCTAAAAACACGACTAGCCTTCTCAAACTCAAATGAATCCCAAGCAATCCACTCAAGCAAATAATATGCATCATTAACATTTTTAGCTTGAAAATTCCAAAACTCTTTCGGGGCTTAGGTTTCACTATTCACACCCTCATGAACAATGTCCAAAATTACCCATTTACCGACACAATAACTACATTGAGCAAGAAAAGCATTTGAACGCTTGAAATATCTCCAAAATAACTCAAATGAAAAATTGCCTTTTTTTGGTTAATTTTTTTTGTCTTTTTTAATTTCAAATTTTTTCGGTTTTTTTCCAAAGAAAAACAAAATGCTTAGTCAAACCTGTCGAGAAAAACCCAATACTTGACGCTAGCAGCACCAAAATACTTTATAGGCCTGCAAGCACATGGTGGCATTGTAGCAAATCAAGGTCGATCCCACAAAGACTATGTTGATTTATTGGGTTATATTCCCTCAAGATATGCTAGCCGAATCCAAATTTGAGAATAAAATTTAACTAATCCACTATCTAATCTAATGGATAATCAATCAAGGAATTTAATCAAATCAAACAATTTCCCAACTCAAGAATAAATCAAGCGCTTTTTCTTTAGATGAGTAACACTAAAATCGATAATCGATTTATCAAACCCCTCTTTCAAGGTTGAATGAAATTCTTAAATCTAATCAACTATCATTTCTTAAGGGTTTTTGATTAATCTAAGATCATTAAGAATGCGAATATCAAATTTAGAGGTTTCTTAAACGGTGGGTCTTTCTCAAGATCTCACTCACTTAGGTCGAATTTTAGTTTTCCAACATCTAGTATCACCCTTCAGTTTTTCACCATATGTCTAAAGCAAGCAAGAAATCGATCAAGTTTCCTACTCGCAAATCAACATCTAAGATTTAATAGAATAAACCAAACAAGTCCAAAGCACTTTTAAATCAAAACAAGAATTGATTCAATCACAACAACTCAACTCAATTCCAAAATTAACAATCCAACACTTAACATAAACATCAACAGTAATTTCAAAGCATAAAAATATAAAGAGAAAAGAGAAGAGAAGGGAGAGGAATTGCTCAGCCGATGCGTGCTTGGAGCGTAGTTACAAACTCGATCCAAAATCCTTGTAATCTTCACCTTCAACTTGCTCTCAACTCTCTCTAATTCAAAATCCTAATCTACTTGAAGAGAGGAAAAGGAATGGAATGAGATGGTGGATGTGCTTTCTACTACAAAATGGCCTTATTCATAGAGAAACACAATCAACATCAGCCACACGATGAGAGAAAACGAACAGGCAAGTAGTTATGTTTTCACCACGGGCATGACCGTTACCACTGGCAGCCCGTGGTGCTTGCTGGACCGAAAATTCTCTGCTCTTCTTTTCCCTCATGGGCATAGCATCACATAGGTGCCCATGAGGGGTCAAAATACAGTCAAATGAGCATCAAATGCTAGGTCAAATGGCCTAAAATCCTGCAATAATTATCGAACAACAATACCCAAGCATAAATCGAGAACAAGAGTATAGATTATGACTTAAAGCATATAATTCTCCTAAAAATGCAACAAAATGACCCTAAAATGTTATATATGATAAGCAGTTATCATGTTCACTTAATTTGACTTTATTTGCTATATCATCAAATAAAACAAGTAAAAGCACTAAAATTATATTATTTTATGAGCTAAAATTCGATGGCTAAGGGCATAAAAAGTTCAACAGTTTCAGACTAAATGAACAAGCTCACACTTAAATTTTTGCTTATTCTTAAGCAAAATAAAAAGAAAACTCTCTAATCATAGTTGCATTTAGCACATGCAATAATTCCTTTAAACCCCTTGCCTCCCAGAGTGGACAAGTGAGGTATAGCGAGGATTTGTAGAAAATATGTGTTCGTGCAAAAAATATGTTATTTTTATGGTACTTTTACACCCGATTCATGCTATTTATAATCATTATTTTTAGATTTTTGTTTGATTTTCTTTTGTTTTGTAGGTTTTGAACAAAATAAGAATAATTATGGAAAAATGAAAAAAATGATGGAAAAATGCTGGAAATAAAAATTCGGGCCATGAAAGATTGAAGAAGCAGCCTAAAAATCAGCCCAACCTTTCTTTTTATCCATCATCCAAAAAAAAGAAAAAAAAAGATAAAATAAAATTGAAAACAAAAACCCAGCTATCACATGTAAGGCACGTAATCTCTTAACTTTCCCTCCCTCACGTGCGCCTCGCGTGACACCAAAATAGCCCCCTTAACTTCTTTCTCTCTTGACTTCTCGGTTCTCAGAACCAGAGACCCCCGAAACTCCTCCATCTCCTCCATTTATCTTTCTAACTCAGCTCTCCTTTCTCTCTCTTCGAACGACCACGCACCACCATTGCTATTAGCACATCAAGCATCACCACGAGCAACCCACATAGCGCGCCAGATTACACCATCACGGCCATCCATGATACCACGCAAATCGACAGTCGAGAGCAAAGACAGCTCAGGTATATAAACAAGCTAGCGGCGATTGAAGCAAGGGAAGGAAGGACTAATTAGGTAACAATCTAGGGTTTTAGGTTAGGTTTAGTTTAAGTTTTAGATTTAGTTTTAATTTCATTTTCAATTCTCAGAATTTAGGGTTTGTTACTAGTTAGGGCTTCCGTGTTTCGTTCTGTTTTGGCCTTCAATTTCATATAATTAGGCTTAGTTTGATTAATTTGGAGTCGACACTCAAGATTTTCAGCTTGTAATTGCCATATTTTGGGCCCAAGTTTGATGAGTTCTGATCCTCTTCCTCCCTTGTGTCGATATGTTGATGCGTTAGTAATGGTAAAAATCCGCCATAGTCAATGAGTTTTGGAGCTATGTTTTGGTTGTCCCATGGTAAATTCAAATCCTCTCCCCTCTTTTGTTCTTTATTGTTTGTGTCATGTTCTTCTGTTCTTCGTGTAGCTCTGTTTCAATTCTGTTGCTCCCCCTCCCCTGTTTACAAGCTCAATTCGAATATGGTTGAACGATTCATTCCCCCTCCCCTATTTGCAAGTCAGTTCGGTTTGATGATTAAATGGGTTGATTGTTGCTGGAGGCTGTGATTTTGGTTGATCGTTGATGGAGGCTGTGATTTTCATGATTGTTGTCTTCCTTTGGTTTAGTTTGCAAGTCATATTGGTACTGCTACCTGACTGCTTTCTAATATATACTTAGATCTGTGCTTGATTTTGGTTGTTCTCGATTCTAGTAGTCTATTGATGACTGTGATTGAGTGGTTTGATGGTTGAACTCGTTTAGTTCAAGTTATTTGGTTTGATTGGGTTTGAATAATTTTGATTACAACTTAATTTAGGTTGCTATGGTTTCATTGCATAGATGGTTGGGAGATGGCTTAACATGATTGGATGGCTATTTGCTTTGACATGTCTCTTAGTTTGAATGATTCACTTAGTTGCTAGTCCTCATTCCTCCATTTAGATTGCTTAAGATAGTTTAATTACATTGATCTATGTTTTGGTTTTTGTTGTTTTTATTCCTTCAAGTCTATCTCCTTGCTTTTCTTAATTATGGAGTTTAGTAGCTTGGTTTGGTTACTTAGGTTTCATAATGGTTGTTTCTTCAAGTTACTAGCTTAGTTCTTCTTGTTGAGGTCCTATTAATTGCTTAGTTGAAATTTTCTAAGTGAAGTATTTCCTTAGGTTTAGGTAATGTTAGTTTTAGAAATTTTAGTGACCTAAATCTTTTTCATCGTCCCCGAGGACACGGCCATCAAGTACTACAGCGAGAGCTGCACGCTGGCGGCTTTTAGTTTACACTCGAAATGTCCCAACAATATGCCTATAAAGTCTTTAAGATTTTTTGGACTTAATCACCCTAACAGCCTAGCTAGTTACACAGTTATATAAAAATAAAACTTACATTAAATAAATACTTGGACAAAAAACGGGCCCAAACTCTCATTCTTCATCCCATAAAACACCATGATATGGTATGTACGCCTTGCACTTCATACAATGTGTATCAGCCGTACGCATGCAAATTAGGCTGATAAAATCAAACACACAATCCCCCTCTATTTACGTAGATGACTCCCATGTTCAACATATTCATTTGTTTTTGACGAAAAACACATCAACAACTGATTTCACCTCTACACATATTTGGGCCTTTCACTATTTGGGTATCATCATGTTTTACAAAGCACTTATTTTGGTGTAATCAAGTATGATACCACATATTCAAGCCAATTAAAGATATGAAAGTGAGATAGTGGCTTTGAACATTAGTGTTGAGTTTTTATTCACTTTTAGGATTTTCATTAGATTGACATTTGTTTAGGAACTTCGGTGTCACTCTATAAATAAAAGGTTCTCGATTCAATCTACCAATCAAATCCCATTAAACAGATTGGCTAATGTGCAAGGAAGCTATAAAATCGTGCAAATGAGATGAGGTTATGATGAAAAGTCGGGAACTACACCGTAGACAAGTGTTCAGTCTTGCACATTTTTACCTATATACAAGCGAGTATGTAGGCAACTAGAGCTAAACATAACAATCAAAATGGTGCAAAAAATTCTCAAACCCTCGCAATAACTATACAAAAATTGAAAAAAATTTTAAAAAATTATATACATGGATATACGACTTCCCCTACCTCCACACCTTAAATTTACAATGTTCTTATTGGGAGCTAGGTCACGAAACTAATAACATAACCTAAGAAAACCACCAAACACAACATAAATAAACAAAATCACTGACAACAACAGCAGAATCTGCACAACCAACCATCAAACAAACATACTTAACAACACAATAGTGATCTTAGCTATCACAACTCAAAAAAGCTGCAAATTACTAAAATTTAACAATTGACAAAATGAGAAACTTAATATCTACAACTATAGATATGGTTGCATGATTTCCCTCCTTATGTCTTCTAGGTACAAATAAAAAAGGTCAATGGATGGATCACACTCTCTAGGTTCACCTAAGAGCTCATGAAAACATGCACATAAGAGGGATGATGGGGAATAAGGGTGATGAAATAGAGGCGAGCTCAGACGACCAGGCAAGATTAGGATCCACAATCTTTAAGCTACAAAAGTTATCAACAACCTAATCATCAATAAATGAATCCTCAAAAGTAGTCTCCTTAGAATATTAGTCACTTAAAGTATTTTCTTCTAACTGGTCAGGTGAAGTATCCTCATTAATTAGACCAGCATTAACCACAAAGGCCCACCCCCTCAAACCGCAGCCATTGAGCTAAACGAATAGGGGAAGTGACTATGGTTATGCATCCTTAGTGTAATACCCAGGTGTGCCAGGCGAGAAAGGAGTTGCTAGAGGTAATGGAGTCCATGAAAGCTCAATCTCTTCATATAAGTTGGTCAAGGGTTTGCCAATTACAAAATCGGACTCCAAAGGAAGGAGAAATTCATCGTCGTCACACAAGTTGAACTCTAGTCCAGTAGAACTTAGATTAAGGCAGATCCCCTACAATAGGTCATGCTCCCTTCTTTCGTTAACAGACTGTGTATGTTGCTTATCCATTATATTTATTATTGCATTGAATCCTATGCAACATTTGTCAGAAATTTTATAGCAGGGCAAAACTTCATGTCATGATCAAAAGATTAGCAATAACAGCACACAAAATAAGCAAAGAAGTGGCAATAAGAGTACACAAAACAAGCAAAGGAAGAATTGTGATTGTACATAACAACTCTAGTACGTGTGAGTTCTATTTGGGGGGTCCAGGGATATATACACATATGCGACCTTACCTATGCAATAATACTAAGAAATACGACTTTACTTCTATCGACTGGTATATGTACTTCATCTATTGGCAAAAGGTTTTAGTAATAGATATCCTTCTATTTACTAAAATGTATGTAAAATGTTCATCAACAAAAGTTCTACCAATAGATAAGTTATGTTTGTCGTAGTTGCCTGCTGATTCCAAAGGTTATATTGTGTTATTAATCAGTATGCTTATACCAACTGATTGTTATTCACAGGTGATAATTAGTTTTAATGATCAAATCGTATGTTATATTTTTCTTGCATCTAAGACACACAATAATTGTTGACAATAGGTTTTCCCACTATGAACAAATTGTAGGCAATAATTCACATTGCCTATCATTATTGGTATTTTTCAGTGGACTATTGGTAAAACATCTAGCACAATAGAAACCACACCTAAATAAAATTAGAAATGGAAAATGTTTCCAAAGCCCCAATTTTATTATGATTTAGATAAATAACTCTTAAAGTAGTGTGTAAATGTTCAACCACCATCACCTGTGTCATTTATTTGAAAAATAGCAACGGTTTAGGTAATTTCTACCAAATGAAAATTATGGCAATTACTGTAATAGGCCAACTATAAATCATGTTTATTTATTTAATTAAGCCATGTTATTAATTTTCCTCAATTATTTATTACATTTGATAGTTTCAGATTGGAAAATTCATTTTGGGCCCCTATTTGCAATTCGCATTATTATTTACCCTAACAATTTCGAGTGAATCAATGTTAAGCTCCGACAAAAATTACTAAGCATTAAATTATTTCCCATAACATTAAAAGGATTTAATTTTTACCTATGCAAAAAGTTTATTTCAATGAAATGCTTTTACTTTCCAGGCCAATTCATTTAAGCCCAATTCGAGGCCCAACAATTTGATTCAATTGATTTCCATTACTAGTTATGCCTAATCTTCAAGAAGCAAAATACAACTTTTCTTTTTCTTCTTCTTCTCCTCTCCTCCCCAGGGATGCACCCCTATTCTGCCTGCCTGCCTACTTGCTGTTGTCCTGGGCTGCTACCATCGTGCTGTGCCTGTTGTCGCCAGCCAAGGGTGCCACCAGCCACAACCCTAAAATACCATCTCCATCCTCTTTTAAACCTATAATTGCGGTAAACCCTAACCCTTATCTCCCTTAATTTTGGTTTTTATGGATGATTTCATTATGAATCATGTTATACTGATAGAAATGAATGCTATTTTGATGTTTTATTTTGTTTAGTTAAGTGAGGAAGTGAACAAGTCAGGTGAAAAGTTGAAACCATGCATGACCATGCAAGCTTTATGTATAGGATTGATGGATTTTGGATTTTTTGACCTAATTTGCAATCTTTAGCATAAAAAGAAGGTATGGTGGTGTGTTGGTGATTTTGGGATGAATTTGAATGTAAACATGAGTTAGACATAACCTAGGGTTTTATGATCATGTGGAATTATTTTTATTTTTGAATCAAGTATGTTAGTTGGATTGAATTAGATGGAATTTTGGGGTTTGGATATGTTATTGACTTAAAAAATGTTATTGTGTGAGTTTTGCCAAAATTAATGGATTATGAAAAATATTATAAAGGACAAAAGGAGGTATTTGGTTTATCAATGCAAGTAAGTGAGTTTATAGGAGTATTTTGAGTGATTAGATGAAGAAAAAGATTAAAAATATGTAAGGATGATCATGATATGAATTTGAGTGTTATGGCTTAAATAAGGCGATAACAAGAAGGAAACCAATGTTTATCAATTTTAGGCGAGGAAATTGGCTTGATTTATGAGAGGAAGAAGGAAACCATGAATTTCGACTACTTAAGTAAAAGTTTATAAGAAATTGTGGATATTACAATAAAAATACAAAGTTCAGTGAGTTCAAGAACTTTGGTTGTGCTTGGAAACTTATGGGTTGGAAAACAGAGTGAAATGGGCGTGGCAAGGCCTGTCGAACCAGCCTGCCACTTACACCCCTCCTCTCGAGTGGGCTTCAGTCCCAGTGTAGCCCAAGAGAACCCCCAGCATCTCAGCTCTCTCTTCTCTTGTTCTCTTTACGTTGGGCCTGTTCTTTCTCCTTTGCACACGCGACCCAGTTCGGCTCCCAAACCCAACCGGTCCACCATCTCCCTTACTCTCCTTCTCTCTCCAGCTTCCATTCTCTCTTCCCCCACACACTCGGGCCTGCTTGACGAGGCCCAGTAGGCTCCAGCTTCTCATTTCCCCTTTTCCTCCGTTTGGGCCAGCTCTTCTGCGACCAATCTATGTTGCCTAGTACCCAATCAGCCACCCATCCCTTCTCTCTTCAACAAGAGCTTAAATTTTCCACATGAGCTAATTTTAACCTAGTCAAAGCTAATTAGTTTTGATTAATTGTTAGCTGAAGACTAGGCTTTTCTTATGCTTCATAACAGTCAAAATATTAATTAAAATTAATTTTCATTAATTTTTGGGCATCAAGAGGGGTTGATTTTGCACTATAAATAGGGGTCATGGGTTGGAGCATCCACACACTCATTCATTCATCCAAGCATTCTACCTTCCACCTTCTATTTTCTTTAGAGAGTTGAGAGTATTTTGTAAGACAACCATTTGGGTTGAGGGGTTTGGAAGAAAATAAGCTTTGTTGGTTATTTTTCTCTTCTCTTCCCATCTTATTCGTGAGTCAAATTTGAGAGTGTTTACTTCGTTAGCTTGTAATTGAGTACAAAAGTTTGGATATAGGTAGGGAAATATGCCAACTATCATGGTATTTTCACTAATTATGGTCGGCTAAACTACTCATTTCTAGGATTAGGATGGATCTTTGATAATAATATTATTTTTGCTAATTTCTTTGGGGGTAATTTTTGTCTCTTTGATTGCATAATTTTGAGTGTAAACTTGATCTTAACCTATTTATGCATTCTAATACTATTGTTTAATCATGTTGATTACAATAGTTTAATTTGCTATCTCAAATGAATATTAGACCTTGTAGGCTAATATGACATTATGCAAATAGACTTAAAATTATAATTGTTAAAATTGAATAATTTATGCTACAAATTAGATGAGTTATATCTAAAAAGAATAATTCATGCTAAACCACTAGATAAATAATTTTATTTGATAATTATAATTCATCTTTTCAATTCATGACTTAATGTTTGTAGCTTAGGTTGCACAAGAGACAAATTAAATCCCCATTTGAATTAGTAATTCAATATTTGCATCAAAGGTGAAATCCGAAATTCTAGAACATTCTCTCATCTGAATTCTCTCTACTTGACACTTTTACTCTTCTTTTTGCTTCTTTAATCATTTTGATAATTACACTCCTCATTCAACTTATTCTTTATAATTGGAAGAGTTGAAATTAAAAATCAATATTGTTCCTCGTGGGATCGACACCCCCATACTCGCTTGTCTACAATTCACCTTGTGCACTTGCAAGTAAAAAGGGTTTTAAAACAAAACATAAAATCCACATCAGTGGCAAACTTGAGTTCCAAAAAATGGAACTATAGTCGGGAATGCTCTAAGCATCTCAAGAGTACACATGTTCGAGAATTGCCCACTGAGTGGGTTATGGGCATGGGCTTTGGTAAAAGCTAACAACTTATTTTTGGTGAGTAATCGTTATGGGAAAATTCTACCGTACATACCTACATACAATACTAGGTACATACTTTAAAAAAGATTCATCATATAATAGTTAAGATTAAATATCCGAAATATTCAAAGATTCACTAAATAAATGTAAAGACACATTTAATATAGGTCCAGTATTAAATAATGATTTGAAGTTTACTTTAAACTCACGTTTTTGCCTATTTTTCTAACAAATTTACGCATGTTTTTACCACAAAAGAACGTGAATCTTTCTGATCAAATAATGAACATTTCGTATGTATTTAATAAATCTTTAGTTATAAATAATGAATATTTTATGTTTTCAAGCTGAACTTTTAATTACTATTGATTTATTCAACAATTTCTTTTAAGCAATGAACCTTTTCAGGAAGTCTTTTAATTCTTGACGGACAAAAGCAATAATTTTTTATTTGATTAATCCTTTTAAATTTAATGGATTTTAAATTTTAAGTTGCAATTTTTTACGTCTAATTGATGAACCTTTAAACTACATTTAATAACTATTTAGGTTTAAATGATGAAACCTTTGATATTTCAAATAAGGAATATTTCCTATTATATGATGTATCTTTTTTAGGACGTATACCTAACACCATACATAGGTGTATATGGTAGAATTACTGGCCGTTATGATATCTTGTTCCATTTCAATAATTATATTCTGCAAATTATTGTTGATGATTTTGTCCACCAAATCAGTCTCTTCTGTCGTTACCGCCGTTACAGTTCTCGACTACAGAGACACAAAAGCACAAAACACTGCTCCTTAAACATTTAGTTCTGGGTCCTGCCATCCACGTAGTGCCCACTATGATGTGGTGAACAAACTCCACATATCAATTGCTAATTTTTCCATAAATCCTTCTGTATGTGCCAAAGGAGCCATCAAGTTACTGCAACTGTTCTTGTACCGTTGAGGGATTGGTGATTTCTCATGCGCTAAATTTCAAAAAGCCCACATTATAAGCACAAAACCGGCCCCTTTTAAACAAAACAAATTCATGTCAAAACGTTTCTAATAGGACGGGCAAGTCGTTCATTAACTCAATGTAAGGTCATGTTCGGCAACAGCGTTTTGGGTAACGTTTAGTGTTTTGACCAGGTCAATACACTAATTAGTTAATTTTTAGTGTTCGATAAACTAGTGTTTTGACTAGCATTTCAAGTAGCGTTTAGCGTTTTAAGCATCGTTTTTAAAAAGCTAATAGTATTAACGTTTGACACTTAAAAGTAGCATTCCATATTTTTTAACCAAAAATATCCTTTAAAAATTTTATCTTTAGAAATTATCTATGTCCTATGTCAATTTACATTGATAAGTTAGCATAACAGCTAAATTTACCGAATACATTAGTTTCAACCGCTCATCTAAACAGTTATTCGCTAATAGCTAAATTAGAAATGCTATCCGCTATCTAAACAGCTATCCGCTACCTGAACCGCTATCCACTACCTAAACAGCTAATTTTGCCGAATATGACCTGAATTTTCAAAGTTATTAAATTAGAAATTTTCAGCTTATTCATTTTTAAAAGTTCAGACGACATACGAAGGTCAATATAATATAATTAAGAGAAGAAAGATTTAAATACAAGATATAATATATATAGATCAATGTAAAGCAAACAATGATCTCATGGACATGAGCCGCATGACCTAGTGTCTTAAATTAAGACACTGAACTTCTGTATATATTTAATGTGATAACTGTTAAGTATCTCATGCATTATAATGAAGGAAATCCAGCGATACGACATGTGAGGTATAGGAATCTTGTTTTATTTTGTTTTTTTAAAAAAAAGGTTTATGCCAACGTAATTAGGGAGAAACATATTGTTCAACATGTCTTCGATATTATGGGGTTACTAGTCTTGACCCGCGCTATACACAGTACATGTTGAAATAGACATTTCGTGACATATACTATGCAAGTAATGAACCAATAGCCATTGTAGACATACTTAATATTATAATTTAGAAAAAATGATAGAATAATCAATGAAAATATAGGTGGATAGCAACTTTGTATATAACCATTGGGATTAACAATTAAAAACCACATGACTTAGAAAAAGGTCTATAATAGTATGATAGAAATAGTAGATAGTGATTATGACAAAAACCACGCTAAATAATATGATGAGCAGCCAATCTATGACGCGAATGACGAATAATCCACCGCCTCCTTTTATACCTACAGAGGCAATAAAGTTTTAGAAATAATTTGAATAACAATGATGGAGTTGAAGTTTATATTGACACGTGGTCTACCTGGTGTACCTAACATTAGTGTTTTGTAAGTAATAAACATCTTTCTCCCAATTGAATGGTGCAATAAAAGCGATAGAAACTTCTACTTCATAGTGACATGGAGGCTCCATGATAAATACCCATAGTTGACGTATGCAATCAACTATAATCACATAAAGCGATAAATGATCATACAGCTATAGAAAATATTAACATAGGATAGGCAATAATAAAACAATAAACTGTGTATGTGATACATAGGGAAAACTATAATACCTACACTGCATACATATCCAACTGGGCAGTCGTCGTATGCAAAAGAATTTGAGCATCATCATTAAGAACAGTAAACTCTCTACAATCTGTATTATCTTACAAGAAAACTCTGAAGATATACCTATAATTTAAATAGCACAGGATGGTTATAATAATGCAAACATGCGTTTGGAAAAGTAGAACAAAGAACATAACAATAGGCAATCAAGTACGCAAACCTCTTTGTGTCAAATTTGGAGATTGATATGTACAGTAAGGTATTCAGACTGAATACGTAAAAATGGTCACTTTTTTTGCAATTAGTGCGGGCATCATAAATCAACGGGTAAATTTCATTGACGTATGCAAAAAGTCGGAAATATTTGATCTGCATATTGTAGACTTTAAAGATTATGTTTTGTTAAAGGAATATATGTAAGCATAAAGTTACATTTGTAAGGGAAATTTCTAGCTTACATTTCACGTAGATACATATTCATATAATCTAATCCTTTGAGCAGCGAACAACTTCTCTAGATTATACATACGTAATGTTCTCTTACGCATGAAATCAAAATGGGTCATCACACCCTTGGTGCGAGAGAACCTAATACATGTAGGGAGGGTAACATGTTTGAGATCAAGTGTATATAACTTATAAGAGAAATGGAAACTAAAACTAATGTTATTGGTTGTATATACCATCCTTCAAAGTCTTCTGTTGCTTGAATGTCTGGGTTAATCAGCAATCTACTAATTGGTAAAGTAGAAGCCGATATTCCTAAAAGTATACTATATGCGAGAAAACATATTAATAAAGGATACCATCATAGTGAAGTTAAACAATTTGATGGGTGAAAGTATATGAATTGGATGTGATGGTACCTTGATAGTCTCCAATGTGCACTCTGGAAACAAGAAGTATATTTTCAGTACTCAAATGTTGCTGAAGATGGATGCCCTCCACTTCTGCGAAATCTCCCTATAAAGTTAGCCTCAACGGGCGCATGATACATATAAGAATTAGATGTACTAATATTATGGAGAGTAACATGCATTAATAGATAAGGAAAAATCTATACTAGTGGAAACACATACTGTATATCAAAAAGTAATAATTTACACCTTGCAGTGCCCCTGTTCCTTGTCGTTTCTAAAGGAGATATTGCCACTACCATATCGATGACATCTATACAACAAAATGATGTGAAAATGTTATAGATACTTGAGAGGAAATACATATAGAAATATAGGTAGTTAAGTTCACCGTGTAAATTATACGTACCTATAACATTGTCTCGTGTTCGTAGACGCCGAGGGACATTAATGAACGACGCACTAGGTGGGAGGTGCTGGTAAGGAACATCAGGACAATCATCAACCACGTTAAGAAGTCTCGATCTCGGCGTAAAAACCAACTTCAAATTGTTGTTCACCACATTCCTTTCTCCATCTGTCGCAGCATCAATCAAGAGCCCGGAGATGTGATAAACTTTGCTAGCATCGAGTATAGATCTCCATCGGTTAATTTCAGCATCACCTTCTATGCTGGCGAATATCTTATCACACTATAAAACAATCAACTGCATTGATAAGTAATATACTTGTATATGGTGAGACAATTTTTAGCAACTTAAATAAACCAATACCTGATAGTCCATGAATATAACTTTCCACAATGTGCGTTGCTCATATACTCGAACCGTCATTGATCGCACGAGTCGAACAATTAGGGTGATAGATCTATTGCAAGGGTTAATGGCACATATAGGCATAGAAGTATGTACTAAACCTGACATATCTGTAATCATAAATAAAAAAAAGAAAATAGATTAGTATAATCTAATGTAGTAAACACATCATGATAGTGAAGGAAATAATACTAATGTAAATAACACCATTGTTATATGATTAAATAACACCATTGTTATATGATTAGAAGGGACTAACCAAGCATCAGGAATGCCATTAAAAATTTCATGGCAGACAATATTTTTAGTCATGTTGTGAGGCACATCCCTTTTGTTGCAAATTAAGAACTTCAGCCCTGAAGGACAGGTGACGCGAAAGATAGCTACATATAGTTGATCATGGGAGGACATGGGTTTTGGGAGGTAAACTCCTACATATTGTAAGGTTTGACCTTGGCTTTTATTAGTTGTCATTACAAAACACAATTTCAAAGGGAATTGTCTCTTCTTTAAGGCAAATGGTGATTCCTTAGCTGAAGGACTTAAGTTAACCCATGGGATAGTCACTATTTACCTAATATTTCTTCTAGTCAAGATTTTGGCTTGGACAACCTCACCATTAAGTCTTTCAATAATCAAGCGAGTGCCATTGCATAACCCAATTGATGGGTCCAGATTTCTTAGTAGAACAACAGGGACACCAACTCTTAACTGAATTTCATGATTCGGGAATCCTGAAAAGTTCATACCATGTAGCATCTCTGGTGGATTAATGTCATCAATAACGGAATCAATGTTAGTCGATAGGAATGTATCAGAACTCAGGTATGTACGGCTGCAACCGGGAACCGTTGATAGAATCTTAGAATTTATTTCATCCATATCAATGTTTAGGGGACCAATATACAGTAATCCTGAAAGTGTGACTCGTTTCTATATATTTCCACTAAACCTGGATACACAAATTCGATCAAGTTTGTGAGGCCGTTGTTGTCATTCTTAATGAGAAATTCTTCAGGAATCTCTATCCAATCTAGTTCAGTACCGCCTAAAAATGTGTATCCTTGCACGCGCCCATTACCAACATTCAAAGTCCATTATGCAAAACTTCGCAACCGCTCATGTTCATTGTCCCTTAAATTTGAATGCATAAGGCGCATGTTGGTTCTAAGATGTTGAATACTGTAGTAAGACCAAAAGGTTGTCGTTGATATTGAAGATGCAACGATATCTGCTCAACTACCCTTTGTAACAATAGGAAGTACAAGCCTGAAATCACCTCCAAAAATGACCATTTTTCCCCCAAATATTTAGTTCTGATTGCATAGATCTCGTAAAGGTCATTCAACTACTTCTACTATGTAGCAATGGGTCATGGGAGCCTTATCCCATATGATAAGTGATGTTTCCCTAATTAGCTGTGCTAATTCAGACAGCTTAGAAATGGAGCATGTGGATGTCTCATCTGCATCAATTGGTATCTTAAACGTCGAATGAGCTGTTTTCCCAAAAGGTAATAATAATGCAGCTATTCCAGAGGATGCCACGGATAGTACAATCAAGCCTTTTAACCTAAAATGTGTTACGATAGTTTTCTAAAAATATGTTTTTCTAGTTCCCCCACTGTAATAAATAAAGATGCAACCTCCTCCTCCATGTTCATCTGTGTGAATAACTGATTGGAAAACTCGCATTTAATCTAAATTCAATGTTGGTAGCAACATTTCTAGGTTATATTTTTATTGTTCTTGATCATAATCAAGTTGTTCTTTAATAAGTTTGTTACCAAGTTGATGCACCAAATTAGGTGACGGTAAAGGCATAGGAGGGTAGTCCCCTAATGATCTATCATTCTTATTCAAAATCATCTCAATTTCATAAAGTCCAAGGTCCTATCGTTGCTCCACAGTAATCTGTAAACTATGGTCTTTGAGATCCCTCTCCATTCATCTTTGTAAATCATTAGTAGGTCTTTCCAATGTTGCTCCCACAATCGATGCAGGTCAGACACTTCTGAGAGCATAAGCATTGAACATAATATACTCCGAAGTTCAGCCCCTGTTACCCCTAGTGATGCTTCTGCTAGTGCCTCATGCCACTCATTAGCATCATCAAGCAACCCTCCTGCCAAGCAATCTTCCTTAAAAGTTAAATATAATATTCCACTGACAGTTCTTAAATCCTCATATGATGTAGCTCCCTGAATAATGTGCACAACATTCGCATATAGTATCTCTCGTCCACGTTTAGGTGAGCATAGGGCAATCGGCTGATGCATGCCCTTTGTTTTCTTTTAGCCCATTCCCTCATTCCTTTATTCCATACATAATAAGATAGGAATGTTGCATAAGTGTAACGTCTTGCTTCAGTATCTTTAATATTTGCAATGAACCAACCTATGAGCATAGTAACCCTCTGTGCTCCTTCTTCCACAACCCTTAAAGTCGATCACGATCATTGAATATAACATATTGCTATCCCAATAAGTGGTATTGCAATAGTTCAACTGAGGGATAACGTTGCGTGATCTCAAATTCAAATATTCTCCAAATAGCATCCACTGGTGACATATAACGACAATCCAAGTATTGTTTAACCTCATTGACGCTTTCATAGTTAGGAGGACCAATCCCCTATTGAGGATTTTGAACATTGTCTTCGATCACTATGGTAGCTCTGTCAACTCCCTTATGCATGTATTTGTGAAGGTACTTAATGACCTTCTTTTGTGCACACCGCTCAACATTAATATGTGCATTATGTTTGACACACATATCATAGTTGTATGGTATTACCCATCTATTGTCCATTCTCTTATCACGAATAGTTACACTTCAACTATCATCTCGATGCTTGTATTTCACAAAATCATTTTCTTCAATAATGGTCTTATCACAAAAACTCTTAGGGTAATGCTTTGGGCACATGTTACCATCCATGCATGGAGCACATGGGATGTTAGTGCCACATGGACCATGTATCATATGTCTTGTAATAGTTTCGAATGCCAGGGCATCAGTGTCTTCATCAGGAAGCTCTGTGCATATAATACGATCAATGTCTTCAGTGTACGTAGGCTTCTCCTCTCTTGCAAGGGTTAATAATATATGGGCATGTGGTAATCCTCGTATCTAGAATTCAATAGCATGTATATCTACAGATGTAATGAATGAGTATAGGTTATGAGGATTAAAATAAATGCCAATAAATAAAGTAAGATTGAGATTTAATAATATGCTAAATACATGACATGGTTAGATGACAACATTACCTGTAATGATTTTGCCGAAAAGATTTCTCTCTTTGAAGTCTCGTTTTAGCTCTTTTAGCCTTAAGCGAAATATTCGAGCAACAATGTCTAGTCGGTAATTCGCATATTGGCCTGGCTGTTGTGCTAGAACTTCTTGGATTTCTGGCTAATTAGGATTGCAGGTGAATGTGATAAAAAAAATATGGATAGCCATTGTATCCAAAAAATGTTGTCTCATATAACGTGGTCCACTTGTGAATGATGCAGGTAGTGTTAACCTTTTTTCCACTGCATGAGCATCATTTTCCCCAATAGTATTAGCATCTTACAAGCCGCTGTATAATTCTACTCGTAGTGTGCTTTGGTGATTTTTGATATATAATAACCTCCAAGCCTCAATCGCAGCATAACAATCCACAATAAATTGTAGGAACAATCTGCCGCATCGAAGTAGAATGTTTCCTTCGTCAAGCCTATATTGTATGAGGAATGCATAGAATTCTCTCATTATCACCATTACTCGATTACTACTTGATCCCCCCACACATGGAATGTAAGCCGAAAAACCATATGTTCCATAAGGAAATATGAGTGGGTATCGAAGGGGCATATACGATGGATCCGTTTCATATACTCGCTATAAATTTTCATCGATTTTTCGAACGATAATATCTCGATGCTCTTCACCTCCAATGTCACCCCTAACTATGAGAGCTATAACTTCATCTGTAGTGGACAGTGTGCATTGTCTTCCACGACGTGCTTTAATAATGCAAATGCTTAAATTAATTACATCAGCAACCTCAAAGATATCATGTGCATTGCAAAAAACCTTCACATAAGGGTTCACAGCATCAAGCATACGTTGTAAAGCCTGTAATATTTCCTTATTAACTCCACGTACACTTTGTTGACCATTTAAATCCGGGCATCTATTTTGCACTTCATCATGTGTGTCATAGATATATAGCTGAGCAAATTTGGGTCGCTATCCTTCTGCAGGGAGTAATGAACCAATTCAGTGGTAATTCTTTCCACTTAGTCTGAAGGAGTAAAGACCATGTTCATCCATTACAGATTGGTCGATAGCTCCACCCATTGATGTGAATGATAACATAGAGTTATACATCCTTATATTATCAAGAAAATTAGGTTTCAACAATGTGCTCAGCATTGGAGGAGGTGGGGGCAATGCCGGCAACATAACACGTCCACTTTGACAACATATCATGAATCGAGGTTGTGATACACTACCTCTTGCAACTCTCTCATCCAACCACATGGTTGCTCACCTGTGGCCACAAGAAACCAAAGTTCCCGTGAAATTCCAACGGCTTAAAAACCTTCTTGTAGGTGGAGTGCTACGTGCAATTGCTAGTTGAATTTTTCTAGATTGTGATTGATAGCATTCACATTCCGCAATGAATTGCGATTATGTGTGATCTGGATTATGCCGACTAAATAGCCTCCATCTTGCATTTTGGGGAGAAAGTCTCCCTCGAAGCCTATGTATAGTGCTCTCACTACTTCCACTTGGAGTTTCCATCCCTACTTCAGAAAAATTATGTGCTTTATTAGGTAAAAGTTATCATTTTGTTGTTCAATGAAGCAGATCTAGATGCATACATAGACTATTTAGTAACATATTTTCCCCCTATATAGTATGATTGTGTATAGATTTGTAAAGAAATTTTAGGACTGTCATGAAGTTTGATAATATAAAGGGTGCCTTTAATTTGCTTGGTATGTAAATGTATCTAAATGTTTGTCAAAATATGACTCCCATAGTATGATTTTGTATAGAAATTTCCTCGATTTCATGCTCTTTTAGGTTCCATTGTGTTGTACATTATGTTTTGTGTATATAATATTTAAGAAATAAACTACGCAAAATATTGAGAATACTACCTCTTGTTTAACAAAGGACTTATTATTCATTGAAGGAATTTTGGGAGTGTCACAAAGTTTGATAATGTAAATGGTGTTTTTAATTTGCTTGATATGTAAGTATAAATAATGTAAGTAAACAATTTCTAGTAACAAAATATGTGGTATAGTAATTATGTACATATATTATTAGTAATTATGTACATATGTTATTTACATTAAGCATAGTAATTACTAATTATATACATATATTATTTACATCATACATGTTGTGATAATGTTTGTATGTGGAATTATTATTCTCTTTAATGTTGATTTTTAGGTTTTCCATCTTAACCAAAGGTAAGTATAGTATGTATATCAAATCTTTATTTTAATTCATGTGGAGATGTACACAATGGGTTATCTGTATAGACGGATGGCAGTTCCCGTGTTAATATCGATGTCTTTTTTATAACGCATACCATACTTCATATATTGGTAACAAATACGTGCATAATAGTACATAAAATGTTAACAAACAACATGTGCATATTATTCCCACAGGGAAATTTTAAAGTAAGAGAATAGAAACAAAGAATGATACACGAACATAATGAATATAGTAATATGACAAACTAACCTCAACAAATATCAATATCAAGGCAGGCCTGCGAGAAAAAACTGCAAATAAAGAATAGGCAAGAAAATTAGTTGGCTCGCTTATTCTTTATTGGGAGTAGACTATAGATTAAGAATAAAAAAATGAACATCTTATAGTGCAAGAGTTTGGGTATGTGGTGGATGATTTGATCCAATGTCTCTTAAAATGTGTGGGTTTAGGTTATGAAGGTTTAGTGCACAATATAGATGGAAAATGTAATTATACCCAAAAAAGGAAAACTCAGAATGTATTCACATTTAAAGCACAAACTACCGCACATGTAAAGCATCAGAAATAACAAATTTTGTCATATGTCACCATAGTTACCTCAAATTCCTCTAGACATAAATGACATATGAGTTTTGTTATGATGATGTTAAAGTTGGGTTGACTGTGTACAAATAAATTTTATTTTATATGTTTGTCAAAGAAAAAACAGAATACAACAAAGATAAGTTTCCTAGCACTGAGATCTCAAGTTGGGCAACGACATTATTAAACTAACCATAAAGAATTTAAGTTGAATTATTGTACAAATAGACATTGAACAAATTGATGAAGAGTAAGGTTCGCTGTGTAGCATGTGAGTTATGGCCTTTGATTTGGGCATGTCAAAGGGCTGATTTAGATGCTTTATTCGGGGAACCATTGACAACTTAGCTAGACATTGTTAGCCGGGGTATTATGCAATGTATGTTATAAATACATAGACATGAATTTTTTTTCTTGTTATGATTTGCTTGACAAGCTTGAAGGAGGTGGTGTAATATTTCCTTTGACTGGCTGTGTGAGTTATACACATTAATTTGAGCAGCACGAGGGCAAGGGGATATTGATGTAGTATCTGTTGTGTTTTCAAGGTCCATTTGGACTGAGGCCATCTGATCAACTTTATTTTGGTTTTGTTAAACTTGATCTCTGGCTGCTTGATGACCATAAGTTGTAGTCTTTGATTTTGACATTGCCTAAAGGGCGAAGGAGGAATCATATTGTCTGGCTTGTATAGTCATCAAGATTGAGGTTGATAAAGGGAGCATACTAGCTACTTAAATTAGGATTTATCCTTGACATGTGGTCCTCTGAAAGCCATAAGTGGTAATCTTTAATATAGGCCAACAGTTGATGGACCAAGGTGGCCTATGTAATATTTGTTCTTAAGGTAAACATTGAAAACTCACAGTGACATATAGGGATGAAGCTACATTAAGACCAATCTAGCAAGGGTAATATTTCATGTCAACGAGATATCAAGATTCTAGGGCGATATCTACGGGTGAAGCTGCTTAGTTATAGATATTAATCCCTGAGATTTATGTTCGAGTTTCCTTGTGCAAATGTTGACATCTAGTATTGCCAATCTTTCTTTAATTCACTGGGACGCATCTGAAGAAATTAAATTGACAAGCCAACTTTTCCCTTTCCCACTGATTTCTTTCGTTTATTTTCGTTTACTTCATCTTCTGCAATTGTCAATTCCATTGATTCATTAGGATAGCCTAGATATAGTAACAAAAATCTTAGGAAATCTGTATCTGGAAGTTTATTTAAATTCAAGTCACAATCTTAGGAAGTTTATTTAAATCTTAGGAAGTGTATTTAACAGCTCCACAATTGATGAATATCTAGACAGTTCACATAAAATTCAAGTCAACTAAAACATTTAAAAGTTCACATAATTTAAAAATACAATCTACTTCCTACACTACTGGAAATAAATATCTCGAAAATTCATAGGGTTGTTGGATTATTAGTGTTTAACTTTTCCAAAATTTGAATTATTCACGTCTAACAGTCCATACTATCATGGTGTCCATAATGACATAGTATAGAGATAGATATTAATTAAGCTATAAATCTTTGGTTTACATAATTAAACAAAAATATGAAAGAAGTTGCTTGAAAAATTAATAAATATCATTTTCATAAGATCATTTTTGAATAGTTGAACAATTTAAGTGACTTTTCTATTGTTTTGGGCAACTTTATCTAATTTTAGTGCAAGTTTTACTAAGAAAAGTTTCGTGATAGGTTTTGGATATTTGGAAGTATTTAGTGGTAATCACTAAGTTATTAAAAAAAATTAAACCCCACCATGCATAGAATTTTCTCTTGAAAAGAAAATGATTGAAAATTATGATGATCATAAACAATTTATTCATGATACATTTAGTGCAACATAAAACTATACTAAAATGAATCAAATAATGCCATTTAATAATCCAAACAAAAGGAGTTAGGGTTTTGAACCTTTCAATAATCTGGGGTCATTTTATGTTGCATTTTTTTAGGCAAATTCAAATGATATTGGCCCTAAAAGTTACAAATATATATAATTCAAGTCAACCAAAAGCATTTAAAAGTTCACATAATTTTAAAATACAATCTACTCCCTATACTACTGGAAATAAATATCTAGAACATTCATAGGGTTGTTGGATTATTAATGTTCAAATTTTCTAAAATTTGAATTATTCACATCTAACAATCCATACTGTCATGGTGGGCGGAAGTCACCCTCACCCGAAACAATGGTAAAGGGGTGAGAAAATTTTAAGATAAGATAACTAAAACTATAGATGCAATCACACATAGCCTAGCTTGATTCATACAAAAATATGTTCAAAAATAAGAGCATAAAAAAATAATAGATACTAAATTTACGTGATTGGACACCTCCGCCTACTCCAAAGTAATTCACTCTAGAGTTTCCAGTTTTGCAAATTATATGACAGCTATTATTAACACCTAATAAAATATAGGAGTGCTAAGTGATAGAAACTAAATAGCTACGAACAAAGTATGACCACTTGATATGTAACAAACCCCTTGAAAATTGGGATATGATATAATCGACGTAATGGGGTATATAGAGATCAAGACAACAGCATTCACACAATAATCAGTGATTGCATACCAGAGATTTAAGCAAATATGCAAACAAAGAATGCAATCATCCAATATTAGCCAGAATCAGTAAAAATAACCAACAGAAACCACCTATATGAACATAAAGGTAAGTAGAAACTAAAACAGCACCATTTCCCCAAGCATGAATTGTATAACTCAACGTATTGGAAACATGTATACATAAAATTGTCAACATTCAAGAGCCAAGAATAAATAATCAAAGGAAATCTCTTAACTTTATATTACTCTCTCTAACCACCCCCACACAAAGAAAGGAAAGCAAATCAGATTAAATCAGTGTGGCCTTTCACTGACTCACAGATACCACCAAACACAAAAAAGCCCAAAACATACTGCCAAAATCTGCAACACAGATACATATGCACATACCCACAAACAAAAAAACAACCTACCCCCAGAATCAAGAATTCTGAAACACCAATGCCTAATGTTGGAGAAGATTGAGGTGGAAATACAGGTTCGAACAGATTAGCTCCAATGTATCCTACAACAAAAAAAATACAAAACATCGTACAATGACTAAAATTGACAAATTTACCTAGGAAGATCCACAAATTTTTACATGATTGACAATGCATAAATCCAAAGGTGTCAGATTTTTTCAATGTGATTATGTGTACCTAGGAAGATCAGAGCGCTTGGAAAATATGTGTCTAATAACCCAATTGATGAGTTGCGTTTGGTGTAGGAGATGGAAGAGGGGGTTGACAGTCTTGTGAGAGCCAAAAACAACACCATATGAGGAGAAAACAATGAGCTGCGAGCAGTTAATTTTTTATGCGTGAGTAGGGGTGATGTGGGCGGCAAGTTTGTAGGTGCGTAGGAGTCTGGTGGATATAATATCAAATTTATTTTTGAAAAAAAATTCAAATCTATATTACGTTGAACCCCATAAAAAAAGAATGAAAACCCTCTTCACGTTAGTTTTAGAGTCCACAGACTAAAATTCTTAAGAATCCAAAAAGATAAAACGAATCATTACCTTGGCTATAGGGCCCATCATGATACCAATATCATAATTTGGTGTAAAGTGAGGTCTAAACAACCCAAAGGTCCTCTCGGCAATAGGGCCAAGCTTAAGGTTCTTCGGCCATGAGCTGGACATCGATGAAGCCTAAGGTCTTCATGGGAGAGTAGGTGGTCTAAGAGCCAAGCAAATTGGTCCTGGCAGGTAATCTTGGTCACTGGGTGAAGCTTGCCACAAACTTGCCTGCCATTTAATCACTGGTTCCTAAAGCTCGGGGGCTTCTTGGAGGAGAGAGATTGAAAGCCAGATGTTATTATCGCCATTTTCGCACCTTATCTGCACTCTTCTATCGGAGATCTGAAAATCACCAAAACATTAGACCCCATAAAAAAGAATGAAAACCTAGAAAATATAACAACAAATAACAAAAACCCTGAAATCAACTTCATCAATGAAAGGTATAGAAGTAATGGGGATATGTTCAGATACCTTAGATATTGCCATTCATTTTCACATCTACAGTTTTGGTAGTTCTTATCTATGGATCAGTGAACACCAACTCTAAATTGCATCCCTGTTTCTGGTTTTTTAGGGTGACAGTGACACTAAGGAGGAGGAGGTGAGTGAATACAGTGATAGTGAAGGTCACGGTGGAGACTCTGGTGCGCCTGCTGCTGGAAACAACTATCTGCAATCAGATGATAGTGACAGTGATGACTTGGATGGCCAAAAGCGAGTTGTTGTTTCAGCCAAAGATAAACGGCTCCAAGAGATGAATGCTACTATTGAACAGAGAAAGAATGCCATGAAAATCAATGACTAGGTGGGCCTACAGTAGAGCATTGATAAAATAAATAAGCAACTGGAAAAGGTCATGCGTGTTGCTGAGATTAGCAGATCAGATGTGTTCTACCGTGGATCTGGAAATCACCGAAACATTGAACCCCATAACAAAAAAATGAAAACCAAGAAAAGGGATGAACAACTACTAACAAAAATCCAGAAATTAACTTTATCATTAAAAGGTATAAAAGAAATGGGGGGAATTGTGGGTGAGTTCCATGATGAGAGAGATAAAGGGGCTATAAAGGGTAGCTATGGGAAGGCAACAAAGGGAGATCTATGGAGACAGAGAGAGCGAAGACAAGCATGTTGGCCAATTTTAGAGTCATTATTTTCTAGGTACGGTGAGGAGAGATAGAGGGGCAGGCGGGAGAGAGAGAGAAGAAGAGAGGTGTGTGGAAGTTTCTGGGTACGTGGGTAGTACGTGGGTAGGCAGATGCATTGGAGTGATTAATTTATTTGTGGTTGAGGTATTAAAATTAACTGCTGCTGTTTATTATTATGTAAATCGGATGGCTAAAAAGTTCAAATTAATGAGAATTTAGGAAACGGTAGTTATTAATAGATTAGTATTATGTATTAGCATAGATTTGGACCACTGTTGTATAACTACTTGCATGATTGATAAAATTTGTAAGTCAAGATTTTACGATTGCTCATACAATTATTAAACACTCAACTTGCATTAAAAGCCACTATAGAACATTCAGTTTTAATTTATGAAATATTAAATACTAAACTTTTACTTTAAAGTATTTAAAAGCATTTGAAAACTAAAATGAGGTAATGTGAAGTTCATCTCTCAATAAATAGTAGCTTCATAACGGATAAAGAATAAATTGTTGATAATTAACTTCTATTGAAATAATAAAAAAGAGTAGCCGCCAATAATAAATTAAGTTTACTAATCCAATTAGCTCACCATTGATCTTTGAAAATGACTTGAAAACCATGTAAATTTGGAAGTGAACAAGTAGTTGTGATTATGCATTTAAAAAAAAAGAACCTTAAATTTTTTTCTTAGTGTCGTATTTGAATTGATGATGCCATGTTTACATGGTAATACCAGAGAATTAGGAGAGTGACATATTTTAATTATTTTTATTAGTATTTTCATAGTTTTTCGTAATCCGCTTGCATTCAAAATGCTTGATAATCCCAAAATTTAAGCCTTAAAGCATCTTAAACTACGCAGATGAAAGTTAGGTATTTATATTGACCTTTAGATATAAGCTAACTAGATGTTTATTAATTATTTTCCCACATAATTAAGATGTATATTGCATTCAGTAGTTAGAGTAATAAATAAAAAAACAAAAATCAATTAAGAAAATAAGAAATGAGTGTGATACTCTCTTTATAAATATGTATAAGTCACTTAGTTACAAAGTATTTTGTAATATCTTTAAAAGCAAGTTAAGTGTATTATATTACCCAAATTATCATATATCTAATATAAAATTGAATGGGTTGAGTGGATTGTTGGTGTTTTGACAAGTGTCAACTTCCATCTAGTTCTTTATAATTATTATTTATTCAATTAATTTAACCATCATCAATTTTATTAACTACAGTCAAATATCAATATTAAATAATTTTTTCTTCCTTCAATTGGTTTAATAGTAGTGAATTTAAAATAAAGGAAGATTACAAATATAAAATATAATTTTAATTATGATACTTGACATACCTGTAATTTATCCAAATGTGAAGAGACATATCCCTAGCCCCCAGGCCACATTACATTAAACATACGCCAAGAATTAAAAAAAATATGCTTCCTTTGCTAAGATAAAGTATAAAGAGTCAGGAGAACAAAATTTGGGTTAGATTTTTTTCAACTAAAAAAAGTGAGAAACAATGTGCATAGGATAGTGTCAAATGATACACATATTTAATGATTGTATATGCAAAGTTGAAGTACATAAAAGCATTTATCGTACATGATTTTATATCTTTTATTTTGCTTTTTTCAATAAAAGAACCTTTAAATAATGATGTTTGTTTTACAAATACAATAGAATCATTGGACACTTATGTTTAACTGTGAGATTTATTTTACAAATGTATGCATAAGGGCTACTAACTAAATTGTAGTATTAAGGAATTGAGACCCAAACTTGTCTTATTTTCAAAATGATCCTTATATCTTTTTAACAACTAAATACAAATTTATACATTATTATATATATTAAGTTACATGCAATTCTTCAATGATAAAACCTTTAATTTTGAATTCTCTATTATATGATAAATGGATTTACATGCTTCAAAATTACATGTACAATTATCATATACATACACCATTTGACACTAGCCACTTTACCCTTTTTTCCCTCTTTTTGTTCTTTTTTTTCCCTAAAAATATCAAATATCAGAGTTGTTCTCTTATTATGCTGAAAATAGTATCCAACTCAAAATCCAATTGTAATCCAAACAATATGTCAAAAAATAAAATAGTTTATATAGATACTTTTTAGTACCAATTAGTTAAATAAATCAGTGCTTCCAATATAATTAATGATAAGACCACAAACTCGTTAAGAAAAAATGATAAGATTATAAAATTTCATACATGCCCGTGCGAAGCATGGAGTGCACACTAGTAAAAATTGAATGTTTAATATTAAACTTTGGCACAAGTTGAGTGTCTAATAATTATTTAACCAAACATAATTAATTTGGGTATTTTACAATGGTAATATAAAAGATAGGCATACTTAACTAGATCAATGTAACGCCCCCAATTCCTAAATTACTCAATTAGCTTAATCTGCTTGTTTAATATCATAATTGCAGTGAAAGTCTCAACAACTGGAGGGATTTCTGTTGTCTTAAGTTGGACTAGGCTATATAACAAATACACAACATTAACTATAGTACTTTTGCATTTACAACTCCCTTTAAGCTAAAAGCATTCAACTCAACTTCAAACCATAATTTAAGTTTAACATGACTAGAATATAACTGGATTAAGTATCTCCTTACACTCCACGTTAGGCATGCTTATTCGAATATAACCCAACAGGACTTTTAGGTTCTATCAAGTCTTCATACTTTTCCAAAATCCACTGCGAGCATCTAATAGGGTCAAGTAGCAAAAGTCACGGAGCCTTACTTCCTTCGAGCTTGCTAAGGAGAGATCACATAGAATAGAAAATGCAAAAATATTTTGAGAAATGAGCCGAAATCCAATACGTTAATACTGATATTGTAAAATAAGCTATTAGAATAATTCATTTTAGGTCGAAAATAGGAAAGGGGGAGAATATAATTAGCACTGCTTTGCTTGTTGTTATCTAGAAGTGGAACCCTATTGACATCTGAGGCAATCATTGAGATAGGTGTACACCTTCTAGATCGATCAAAAAGTCTGAGTTGAGGCCACACGGGGAAACTAAGGGGCATAAGCCCTTATGCTTGGTGACTGATGGGACCACTTAATTAGGTGGCAAATCATTGTTCAAACTGATTCATTGAATGAATATTGCATGTAATCACATAATTTTGAGAAACACGTGAATTTTCAAATAGTACAGCCAATAAATGTACCTAAAATTTTTTAAATACTCTTTCCCTCTTGTAATGTGCTTGTTTATGACTTGACGACAATGAAAATGATCTCTTTTCTACTCCAAATATATATTTTGATGGTTAATAGGGCTCAAACAATTTGTGGCAATTGCAACCTCAGTAACTAATTCATAGTCTTCCTTGGAACTTTTCTTAATTATTAATGCACTCACGATTATTTACTTAAGCACATAAATTGATTTTATATCCATTTTTCTATATTATTAACCCCTTTTCAATACTGCCATTATTCTTATAATTAATAATATTAATGTTTTCATTGTTATTATAGGTTTTATTATTGTTTTCTTATTAATACTATTATTATCAATGTTACTATCATAGCCATTGCTATGGTTATTTTATTATTATTATTATTATTATTATTATTATTGTTGTTGTTGTTGTTGTTGTTGTTGTTGTTGTTGTTGTTATTAGTTTGTGCCGGTCCTAAAGCACGAGGTATTTAATTTAAATGGTAAATAATAGATCGTATATTAGCACAAATAAAATGCATGGGAAAGAAGAAAGTAGACTTGAACCTCCCTCCCCCAAATGAAAAGAACAAATTTAATTAATGGCTTCCATAATCACATTATTTAGGGACTGAATAAGATAGTTTTCTTGTCCAAAAAAAAGATAGTGTCTAGAATAGCAATGTCAAAAACTACTATTAAATCTATGAAAGCTAGGCACATGTGGACTTTTGACGGATGTATGCGAGAAGCAACAAAAGCATCCCAACTTCCTGAAATCTTTTTAGAAAAGGAAGCCATGTACTCTACAAAGAACTGACCAAGCAAGTTTTAGCTTGTCTTGGGTGCTTGCCTACCCTCTTGCCTCTTTTAATGTACTGTATATACATTCTTATCTCGTGCAAACTATGCAGCTACAACAATCCCACGTTAGCTTCTTAATTGGCTCACACCACTGCTAGGTCTTCCATCGAAAAAAAAGAAAGAAACTTAGAAGAGACAAATAAAAAAAAAGGATTCGAATTAGAGAGGAAGCTAGACACATATTGAAGGTTAGAGTTTAAGAGGGAATCGAGGATAGAGAACAGAAGAGAATCATAAGAAAAATTTCCTCTCATGTGTACCAAACTGACAACATTATCTTTGGCCTTGAAAATCTGCATGATCAAAATCATCCTCTCCTACATTAAACGTGGGTACAAAATATCCTCTTGAGAAATTCCGATGCATGAAATCTAATACTACATTTTGTAGTATAAGCATGAAACATGGATTAAACTAAGAATCCAAATAAGAATGATCCATGTTTTTTTTACTAATTTTGTTCTTGTGCCTCTAAATACATACAATAAAAAAAAAAATCAATAACAGTCTTTCTCTTATGTAACAGAACATATGAAGTCAATCTCTAATTTATAATTATAATAATATACGCATGCTTAAGAAGTTATACAAAAAAGTGAAAATCTTCATGATGACAATGCTCAAGATATGTGTCTAGCTTCTTCTATTAGTATTTTGATGATTTACAACTCTCGGTTCTCTTTAATACATGTTGAATATTGTATAACTACCGCCAATTTAAACCTACAAAATTAACTATATTAGAGGTATCACGCACAACCGAAATCGGTTGCCTGTGATATATGTAAGTTGAAGAACATAGATAACTTATTTGCCAAAGAAACGAACCTCTTGTCGAACACTTGAAAAGCAATGTACAATATCTAATGTAGACTAACTCCATACCGTAACCCTTATCAAAAAGTAATCCAATAAATAAGTTTATCAAAATAACTCATGTTCAACTCAGCTAGAGAATAAGTTTAATTTAGCAATAAGTAAATTTGATTATATTCAATTTAGCAAAAATACGTTCAATTCTGCTCAACAAAATTCAACTGAAAATAACAGGCCTGAAAAATACATTGATCAGGGGATATTTGATATAGAAAAAAGAAAAGATATTAAAAGCTCATTAAAAAAAGGAGAAAAAAATTTGAAAAAAAAGTTACTGAAATAACTAACATAGAAATCCAAAAGTAGAAAACAAACGTTCTACTAACTCATCTATGCAACTCAATATAGTCATTAATCAAAGCATGCATGCTATCAATCAGCCAATAGCATATTGATGTTTGATCATTAAAGAAAGCATTATACAAAAGTATAAACTCACTATCGAAAGCATATGGATCATAATAATTGTCTAACTCACCTATGCCAATGCACGCCCCTTCACGCCTCTTGTCACTCTATCACTCTATATCTTTTTCTGGTTTACCACCTGAGCCACGGCTCTTGGACATGCCGCCTCCAACCGGAAAACAGAAGTTATAGGCAATTGTTGAGGGGTGGGATAGAATCGTGGGGGAGTTGAAATTGTAAATTTGTAACCGTTGGGTTTCTTTTATCCAATATAGAATATTATAACTACTGGATTTCTTTTATCTCTTTCATTTTTTAAATTAGATATTAAATTTTTTAGTAGAATTTTAGCGGAATTGTACAAAATTACAGGGATAGAGGAGGGAAGCCTTTAGAACCATCATTATTCAGCTATTTATAATATAGATATGATTCACTTAACCAAAAGATCGACTAATGAAAAAAGAGTGCAATTTTGATTAATTGGATTGGAATCACATACATCCCGTCAATAATACATTCTCATATTTAACAACTTTTTAGATATTATTCACCCCCCTAAAGGAGGTGAAATTACAGAAGACCAATCCCATTTCTAGTCTAAATCTAAACAAATACATAAATCTCAAATCCTCCTTGATCATAAAGCATTGGTCTTTCTAGCCATCTTCTCCTCAACATTGATTGGCAGAGGCAGGGCAGGCCTCTTAGCGATGCTCCTGAGAGCATACCTAGGGTGTTGAATTCGATTCCCAGAAGAAGGAGAAGAAGAAGAATTTATCTTCTTACCCGATTCAAATTTGAACCTAAGACCCGGATAGTAAATAGGTTTCGGATCGACCTGTTTCGTCCTCAGCCTCCCGTTCTGCCTCGCCGAGTATTGCTCGTAAAGCCTCTCCCTCTCGAACATAGTCTGAGACCCTTCATTGTTTCTGTAATTATTTCCACCATTGATTGTGTAATTCTCAAATTCAGCACTTTTCGAACTCAATGATCCTAGTTCGCCTTGAACCATTTAGGCTAGAGCCCTTAATTCACAGGAAATTGAGTTATATTCATGCCTAATTTCTGATTCTTTCATTTGGATTTTCGTCAATGACCCTAAAATTGAAACAGAGAGAGAAAATTAGAGGGAAAATTTCATTAATTTCGGGTCGAATTTGAGAAAAAAATTGTGTATTCTGGGGTTGAAATTAGCTAGTGGCGTGCTTGTGTTGGTGGGTAGAAGAGCATGACGAGTTTGAATCTTCATCAGAGAACTTGTCAGTGGTTTTGATCAAATTTCATCCTGCAAGAGAAAGAAAATCGAAGAAATTATCAGTCGTCAAATTGAAAAATTCATGATGATTAGAAGATTACGATTGATATCACCTTCATAATTGTTGAGAATTACTACTCTTTTTGTGGTTCTTTGCTTTGCATATACCGGGAGAGAGAGAGAGAGAGAGAGAGAGAGAGAGAGAGAGAATGGGGGTGAAGGAGACATGAGGAAGTGGAAAGAGAGGGACGTTGGGGTGTGATTTGATGATGAGTGAGAGAGAGAGTAGGAGACGTGAGGGAGTGGAGAGAGAGGGAGGTTGGGGTGTGATTTGATGATGAGAGAGAGAAAGAATAGGAGACATAAGGGAGTGAAGAGAGAGTGTGAGTAGATGATAATGATGAGAGATAAAGAGAGAGAGAGAGTTATGTATAATTACTTATTTATAACTATTTTTTTTCAATTTTAAAAAAATGTAGTTCAATTTTTAAGGTTTTGGGCGGTAGTGCACCAAATTCAAGAGTTTTCTATTTCCTTAATTATGAGCACGCTATCCATTTTGGTATTTATTATATAAAGATTATTGTTACTATTATTATTATTCTCATTGCTATTATAATTATTATTAGATGTGTTATTAGTTTTGGTGACTTATCCATAAAGAGGTTCGGGCTGACTAGTTTGATTTGCAGTTCAAAGCCTATTTTCAATGTCAAGTACCAACTTCCGGATTCAAATTGGTGAGGTTTTCACTACTTTAGGCCTCAATTGGAGTTTGATTTTTGTTTATTTATCTTGGTCATAGGAACATATGACATTCTCAATCATTCAAGCATGAATCAGTCTTTATTCCTCTCTTTAGGTTATAAAAACACTTAATGAATCTTAACACTAATTCCAATCCATTAATCTCACTACTTTAATTAAGTCACAACAATCAAGCTCCATACTTTTAATCATTACTACTAATTTTACACACTTAAAGTTATTCCAATTCGTCAAATTAGTTTCAAACTTCATACTGAGAACATTTATTTCATCCATTTCCTCAAAATCTCATTTCCTTCTTTTCCCTCCTTCTTCAACCTTGCTTTTAAGTAACCACCAGTAGTCAGATTTCACAGTAAAACGCTATGCTATCTTTTAAATTAAAGCTAAAAGTTCATGCTGACCTAATTTGTTTCAAAATCCCAATAATAACATTTCCCCTTTGTCTTCCATCTGTAACCTCACTCCATCTCACCCATTCCATGGCAACCTTCTGATACCTATACACCAAAACCTCTAAATTTTTAGTCAAACACTCATAATTACTCAAAGTTCAACCAAATCAGACGTTATGGGCACATACTCACTTCCAACCCTAAACCCCAACTCCTGCCCAAACATCCACTTGACCTCCTCACTCCAAAGTCACATAATTTAGCAACCAACTAGATTAAAAAGGATATGACTACATTAAGGGATTGAAAGATAAGAAGTTAGTAGAAGGGGGTTTCGGGTCTACCTCACAATACCAAGAGAACAAGGCTACAAAGGTGTGAAATAAAATGGCGACGGCACAGGAGGGGCGTGACAGCGGACAACGAGCTAACGATACAACAGCAGGTTCCCAGGGGATGGCGGGGCTGGCGGCAAAATAAAGGGAGAAAACAGGGTGGATGGCAGTGTGGGAAAAACAGGGGGAGGCATGCGTGAACTGAAAAGAATGAGGGAAACTTAGTTTTATCAATCTTTATTTTTGTCATATCTATCTCAAATCTAAATTTCTCTTATTTATTACTTTCTTGTTTCACTTTTTTTTTATTCCCTTTTTAAACTAATAAATATAATATGTGGGCCTTTTTTTTAATGTTCTCATGGTTTATTTGGAATGAAAATATAAATTCCACCATTATTAATTAGTACACTATTCGTACAATATAGGTAAACGAATTTTGTATATATCTTTATTTATAAGTTCTAAATAATGATTTAATACGGACCGCGTTTAAATTTCATTTCGAGACCACTTCGTTGTCTCAATCACAATTGTATAAATAAATCAAACATTAAATTGAAATACAACACTCAACTTAATTAATTTAAATAAAAATTAACCAAAATAATTAGTATTATTTAGATTTTTACTGTCACATGCTGTTAAGATCTAAATTAAGTCTCAATTTAAGACTTTTAAATGAAGAAAATTTATACCAAGAGACCCTAGCCATTATAAAGTGAGTATAACTTAACTACAATTAGTGAAGGGCTACAGGCCAAGGGAAAAGCGATCTCCAACAAAGAACTTTATGGCCTTTATTATTTTTATTTTTATGTTTGTCAATTCCAACACAGATCATTTTAAATTGATGGGCCCCGTCAATGGGTGGTATGAATGATAATGTGGGCAACAAGTGGATAAAACCAAGGCGCTGGGAACTGATTTGAAAACAGTTAATAAAGCTAATTGACAATACCACAAAGAGATGAGCTGATAAGCACCATCAGCAAGTACTATGCATAAATTATTCCAAATTATTCCCTTTCAAAGTTAAAACTTTTGACCAGCTCCGCAGCCAAGGATAATTTAACAAAACTAAGTTTTAATTCCTCGGGTCAAACCGGACCAACGCGTTAGAAATTTCTCGTTTGACCTTCTTACGTCAGCGATTATCTCCCGTTCTCCACCCTATAAATCCACATTCCCCCAATATCTCTACCCATCATCAAAACCAAAAACTCAAATTCAACAAATTCAACTCTTAAATCCCAAAACTAGACTTCCAAAAAAATCCCCTTGTGTTTTTTTTTTGTTTTTTTAACTCGAACAAAATGGAAGGGTTGATCCCATATTTAATCCATGCAATCAAGAGGCAGAAGCTTCACCAGCATAGCTTTCGTTGCCTCTCCGATGGCTCGAGGCGGAGCTACCACTTGTTGTCCAGCTCCGGCGACTCCTTAAACGGCTCGTCCCACCACCGACGGACTCAGTCCGAGTTTGTGCCGCCATCTTCCATGGATTTCCGGCCCGAGGTTGAGGAATATGTACGTTCGAGCAGTTTCAAAAGCAGTAATAACAATGGCAACAAAAATTACGGGTTAAGACAAGCACAGTATAGTGGTGCTGGTGGTTATGGTTACAGTCATCCTCATAATAAGTATGGCTCTAGTCCTGAGGGGGTGAAGAAGGCTCACCTGAATTAGATAAAGTAGAAGTTATATTTTTCATTCATCTGCAAGTGTGAAAATTGTACCTTGGTATCTTTCTTTATTTTCTGCTTTATTTACTTTTTTTTTTTGGTTTGGCGGGGGGTTCGTTGTCTGGGTTCGGTAGTGGTCTAGTCCGTTCGTTGTTGGAGTAGGTAACGCGTCCACATTCCTTCCGCCTTTTTTTTTTTTTTTTTTTTGGTGTTAATTCCTTCGGCATTTTTAGTGGAAAGAAACTCTGCATCTGTCCTGCTGCTATTATTATTGCTGGTGAATTGTAAACCAATCAACGTTTTAAGATCTTCAATTAACCCTTTTTCTTAATATTTGGAGACTTGGAGTACTTAAAGACTGTACGCTAATTTTTCTGTGATAATTTAATCAGGAAATTTCACGTACTATTGTAAAATGGTTAAATATTATTTTTTTTATGGAAAAATAGTTTAAGTATAATTTG